>DWHK01000044.1:0-20552 GCA_018247855.1 Graphium androcles | reverse complement strand
GCCCCCCTCTACTAGACAACGCGCGCGTAATACTTCACCGCGCCGAATCCATTGCCGGCTCTACATCATTACACATCAGTAAGGCACACAACGAATGCGGCGATGGAACGTAAATTTGTAACGATACGTTACAATACCGTAATGAATGTACAAACAATCAAACCGCTTCTACGGTACTAATCTAGGATTGTGGCATTGCTTAGAGAACGGTGCTCTGTAGTCATACGATGACAATAATATTGTAAGTACACGTCTACTTTGTTATCGGCTCACGCACGAAATAAACGATACTCTTTTGTTTCTTTCGTGTTTCGATGAGGCGGGCGTCCAAGTGCCGCATGACAAAGTTCGAAATTCGAATTGAATTTTTTTGTCTTTTGTAAAGAAAAACATGCTTATCTTTTGGGCCAGGAAATTTTAGGGTTTTAGTTGACTACTTTTTTCTTCGAGCTGGTACGCGTTGTTGCAAACAAGGCGATTAAATAAATATTGATAAGAGTATGTAGGTTAGTTGCCGTAAACCGCATTTGTGGCCAAATATTATCGAAGTGCGTTGCGAATTCTTATCGTTGTCGATTTTTTACGCAAACACTCACACAAATGGGTCACGATATATTTTCGTACGAGCGCCGATGTAAAGAAAAGAATCATATAACAAAATTCCGCGTCGATAGGTCTGCGAAGGCTGAAATAACCGACTGGTTATTTATAAGACGGAGTTGATTTAAAAAAGAAATGTGACGAAGCACGCGACGTGATTCATCATCCGTGAGTTGGAAAGTCTCATTTGAAATTTGCGCCCGCGATGTCGTTGACATTTCGTTCGTGCCCGTTCCAAAATAAATTGAACAACAATGGCCCCAAAACGAGTGAGCGCAGCCTAACAAAAAAAAATGTTTACTCTTAGCCTCTATTGAAATGCTGGCATTATACAAAGGTGAAATTAAAAAAAAAAGACAACTTAATAACCTTTATAGAATAAAACGCTTTTCAAATTTGGAATTGTTTGAGAAGTCAAACAAAGGAATTTTTAGCTTTGTCAAGAAAATAAATTATAAGTCCATATTTTCATTTAAGATTCAACGTTGAATTGTTGAGACATTTTTTATTACATGAAAAGGTTTTTAAAATACCCTCTATATATAGAATATCATTGATAAGACGGTTAAACTTACTCTTTTTGTTAAACCAATCTTAATCCAAATATAAAAGCATCAGTATTTCCGAGTTCAAATGGACAACATAGCTATTCATTCGATTTTCAAAGCTACGATATGTATTGGACCCTGAAGTCCTAGCCCTTTTAAAGTCGGGCTCTTTGAAATACTCCCCTTAAATGCGAGTCTCTTTCAAATTGTATTAAACTAGTAATTCAGCTTAAGACCGTTCGTCGTAGATTTTTTGTTCCAATGTTTATTTTTAACCGTTATTACAACATAAGACCACCTTTGCACTATGTAAAAATACTTTATACGCGGATTAAACATGGAGAACATGAATTCTAAGTTATAAATAATAAAAACTTATTTACAGAATTGTTACTAACTGATCAGACTTAGAGTTTCAACCGCCGCACTTAGAGATACGATTAAAATTTAACTTCAATCATATGATTAGGTTTTGGAGACGATGTAGTAATGTAAAAAAGCAAAGTAACATCCTATATTAGATTCGTCCCACTGTTGAGACCCTCTAATCGACAAATAATCTATGTAGTTTGGTTTTTAGTATATTGAGCATGGACAAAGGCATGATTAAATCTTCATTATCTCTCATAATTTTTTAATCTGTGGCCTTTTTAACCGTTGTATACATTCGTAGGTGGTGTCCCGCGACTGCAGCAGCTTGCTACAGGCGCACTACCGCCTGGACGGCCACCCGCACGTCAACCCCATCCACGAGGTGCTGGTCGGCGACAAAAGGGTCTACCTCATCTTTCCCAAGTCCCACTCGGACCTGCACTCGTACGTGAGGGCGCGGAAACGGCTAAGGGAACACGAGGCCAGGAGGCTGTTCAGGCAAATGGCGGAGACGGTGGCCGCGTGCCACGACCAAGGGATCGTCCTAAGGGACCTCAAGCTCAGGAAGTTCGTCTTTGCGGATCCCCAGAGGTGAGTCATAGACCTTACATATTACAAATGCATAGTGGTGACTATAAATTAAACCGCCGTAAAGATACTATACAAATGATAATATGACATACTAGCGGCCCGTCCCGGATTCGCACGGGTGGACATAAGATTTTATTTATATTTATATAGCCTATGTTATTCAGGGTGAATGTAGCTTTCCAATGGTGAAAAAATTTTACAAATCGGCACAATAATTTTTGAGTTTATTTATTACAGACATACACACACACAAAAATACAAATCTTTCCTCTTTATATGAGTAGTGTAGATAACATGTTTTACGAAGACACAATATGAAAGTTTTTAAAATTACAATATCCTTACTTCATACAGTGACAGGAATTTCGATACAGTGTACGTAACGCAGGCCAGTCAATCGCTGTACTAAATTTTGCCAGCGAAATAGCTGACGCAACGGTCCTGCAACGATATCTCCCGCTCGCAATGCAAGCGGCAAGCCAGCCTCGGCCCGAGATCTATGCCTCGATTAAGTAACGTTAACTTCGGGGGAAACTAAATTGCGCGATTTTCGATTGCAGACGCACGCTCGCCGAGCGTATGATATAGGCGAACGCAAACCGCGCCGTTTGCGTTACGTTAAATGAGTAACGTAAACGCTCGTTTCCTCTTACGGGTATCGCCCACGCGTATGCACCGTGAGAAGCATCAAGTCCCCATAAAAACGTCGGAAGGCCGACGGAAACGATATATGTCTCAAGTAGCGTCATTTCCTTTGTTTTTTTACGATAGCGCCTCGAAGCACCGCGATAAAGTTATCGGTGAATACATTATACCAATTTGCGCCCGATAAACGCCACGTCAGACAAGCGACGGAACAAGTACATTTATGTACAAAACGCACATTTTCTAACGAACATCTATTTCTGGATGTTACTCAGCATACAAGTACATACATGTACAAAATGTCTTGACAGATAAAGAATATTTCAGCGGGCCAAGATACAGTAAAATACGTATTGAAATTTTATACTATTATTATTTCATAGATGTTACGCGTCGAAAAAAGAAATGAGTGTAATCATGATTGTACGCGATGTTACATGAAGTAAAAGTACATACAAGTACAAAACCATTATTCGAAATACGAATACCGTATCTATTACAATAACGCACAGAACCGTACGGTAATAGGACAATCGCGCGCGTCGGCGTTGCCCAACGTTGATTAATTGGCCGGCCGGTAGGAACCGGCGGATTTTCGAACTTTTGAAACGTTATCTGGCCTCCATTGTTGCGAATATCTCCGGCAATGCTAGCGGCTCAAGGCGAGCGGTGTCATTGCTGCGTTGCGTGCAATCGGGTCAAGGGTCCTCCGCACCGACACCCCGTTCTTTAATCATACGACCCGGTCACCTGCCCCCGTCCTATCAGGTGAAACCCTTAGAAGAATTATTCAAACGCTCATAAGCACCCTCTGACGTGGCTTAACGATTAAATTCCTTCGATTTCTTTTTTGTATCCTTCACCTGTCCCGCATACCGACCCTTTCCCAATAGTTCATTCGTTTTTTTAATATCCTTTTATAATTACGTGTATTGTCGCTACTACATCGAAAAAATGTGCTCGTGTTGTTTTGTTAAACAAATACAGATTTGAGTGTCATCCCACGGTCGTATAACCCAATGTCTTATTGTCGGGGCAATTTTCTTGACGCCCACTAAACGACGTCAGGATTTGACTGTAATAATACCACACTGTTAGAAATTCCGAATACCACGGACTGTGGGGGCACAAAGAATAAAGTTACCCGACCTCGATCCGTGCCAGCTCGTTCCTTGTGAGATTCTTCGTTCCAATTTCAAAACTTCACTAATGATTGTCGGCTCTCTGACGTGAGGCTTGTGACGTAAGTCGTTCGTCGTTCTAATTTCAAAACATTGCACTGTAGCGCTCGAATAGGATAATCGAGTAATATCTGTGACATCACTCGTTCGAAATTTGAAATTCGTTCGAGTAAAAGCCGGCTCATCCCTTGCGAAATTAGTGTTCTAAATTCAAAACGCAAACGAATGACCGTAGAGAGAAGTCGTGGACTGATGGAAAGGCTGCCCGCGTATTTGCGGAACCGTATCCCGCTTTGAGTGGACAGTTGGGGGGGCCCGCGACGTGGAACGGGAGAAGCAAAAACTTCTGCGCCCACCCCTTCGCGTAATGGGCCGCTTTCACTCAAGCCGCGCCGGGACCACGGTCTTTTTGAAGTTACATCTCAAAGACAGGAATGTTTTTACATTCGCTTATTACGAGACGGTATCAACTTGTCTCGGATTCACTTTGGCCTCTATTTACAAATTAGCTTTGTACCGTAAAGACGAATCCAAGATGCTTTGATTCTACGTGTAATATATTATGACCGTTGAGTTAGGAGCAAAATTTGTCGACCTTTTGCCTCGATTGTATTCTATATATTTGTTTAAAAAAAATTAATATAGTAAGTAGTTCAGCTATTCGATATAAATTTCGCACTGCATTAGACATTTCTATTATTTTAACCGATCGCTTCATTATTTGATGTTAAAGTACACTAAATATTATTGGATTTTTCGCCCACGTGTCTATTTACGACTAACATGCGAAACTACAATCTCGAAATGAAATAGGATTTCGCGATCATTTCGAAAGGTGTACGAAAAGGGGTTTTTGGGCAGTCATTAGCCCAACGCCTTTGCCAGGTAGCCGGTGCCTTTCCCACAGACACCCCTTGGCACAATCGCAGCTGAGCCGCGCGTCTAATTTATTCTAATGATTATTCATCAACTGACCGTATCGACTGACCAGCTGTTCGCACACGTGAGAAGATTACAAGTGTCTTCACCCCTATCCAAAACACACCCTCAATTATCATAAATAACTCAACATAGTCCGCCATAGCTCGATTTCTATTCAAAAATATTAATGGATATAGTTGTGGCCAACTAACACGCCCGCTGTTTCGTTTGCGTATGTATAAACTACAATACCGTAAAATTTTATTAAAAAAAAGTTTTTGCGTAAATCCTACTGTTTTCAAACGTTCACACACACGAACATATATTTATCTTTACAAACTTTCGCATTTGTATTATACTAACATAGCTAGAGTCAGCAAATTAAAGCGTTACGTAAAATGAAAGCAACGCCCTCTAGTAATTTAATTCGGCAAGTTTGAATACAGAATAGCATTAAGACGAGTCATTATAAATTCTAGACGCCGCGTAACGTCTCAAAGGTAAACAAGAGCATTAATATTGATTCCGCCTCCCCTTTGACTCTTTGAGAGCGGATCCTGCTCAAAACTCGCGCGGAGGTCGAAATTTTGTTCGCGACGCGCCGTGAAATTTCATAAAGCTGATTAAAGTCTACGAGTTTTTGCGGCGGGCAATATGATTCGGAATGTAGATTGGAAAATTTATTTCAGTCTCGCATGCATATTCGAAAGTTTATCTGTCGATACAATTTATTTAAATCAAATTCATTTCGATACGAATATAAAATGAATTATGAGAGAATCGGTAAACAGGTTAAAAAAAATAGGCGAGTCGCCGACACGTGGGTGTTCGCAGGTAGATGTAGCATAGATAATCACATGTCAAACAATATCCTTCGATACATTGTACAACGTTTCCGGAAGATCCATTTAACGACTAACGATCCACTGAGCCACTTTCTAAACCGGATGTTACCTTACCGCCATTGTTCGCGAACCTGGATACTGTATCCGGCAGGATGTCGGGACGGAAACACGTGAGTCATTTCACTATTGAGCGTAAGAAATGTATACATTTAAATATTAGCAGACTGACAGGAGCCTTTTAAATGTCGTAAGTCAGGTAAAAATCCCCCGCTGCTAAGGCAAACTTCGATTGTTTGCTAAATCCAGTTTCAGGTAAAAACGCGTAAGTTCGGAAGCCGGCTCGGGCGCGGTGACTCGCCGCATCGAATTACGCAACGGGTATATGTACAAGATAACGCGTTTCTGGACGACCGTGTGTCACAGACTGGCGCCAATACTACACACGGTTATTAAAAACAAAAAAATTATATACAGACATATTGCCACTGAAAACAAGATCGACTGACAATATAGCATACCATATAACAATTGCTTATAGCAACAATGATGTCGCCTATTCTAACTACACTGTTACGAAGCTGTTCTTGTCTTCTTAATATAAGCACATATATGTTATGTATACGAATTTTTTTAACCGACTTCAAACAAAGCAGGTTTCTCAATTCGACCATATCTATTTTTTTATGTGTGTTCGCGGATTTCTTCGTCATTTATGAACCGATTTTGATGATTCTTTTTTTGTTGGAAAGGAGATATCCTAAGTTTGGTCCCATAAAATTTTCATAAAAATCGGTTAAGTAGTTTTTTTTTTAAATCAGAATAACGGAAAAAATATGTCACTAAAGTAATCTTCTAAGGCGTTTGAAGTCGGTTTTTGTAATTTTTCCTCAAATTAATTATTTTTAGTGTACCAATCCCTAAATACCGTTTGGCGTTGACGTACAGGCTTTATATAGAAAAGCGAGCGCGTAGATGAATAATATGAAGATATTCGTGTCGCTAGAGGTTAATTTGGCGCGAAAGTGTTGCGGGCGCTACGGTTTATTTATGGTCCGCCGGCGGATGTGCCAAATCGGCGGACAGACGCCCGCATACCGGCCCGGCCAGACGATTCGCATTCTCGCGAATTTAACTCTACAGACTTTGACTGATCCACCTCTCATACCATGTCCTTCTACGTGAAGATCTAACTGTACAGAGGTTTCAAACAAGGGGGAGTATTAATATTACTTGGAGATTTGATAGTAGAACAGGCAGTGTTGTAGTCTATATGCATGTAAATAGGTCCAACTAGTTCAAAAGCTATATGTTGTAGTTGGCGAAAAAGATATATGTAGCGTTATGCGAACCGCGTGCTTGTTTTTAACCTTTATCAGTTTTGACAAAAAATACTCTAAAGTTTTAGCGAAGTTAAAACAACCCAGCGTGAGATCGGAAGCTCGGCTACTGACCTTCATCGCAAACACGCGATGCGAGGACCATAAAGGCAGCCCCGGGCGGCCGTCTCTCTACCTGCGTTTCCAAAGTTTTGAAAGCCTTTGGCAAGCGTGGTGCAATGCAAGCACAGCCGTTGCCTCCCATTTGCATAACGCCGGCCAACTCACAATCCGCCCGTGGCTGACGTTTCGACAGTTGTATAACCCCGTCGACTTATTGTCGCACATCAACAATACATCTGGGTTCCGTAATATATATGTACACGGCGAGATCATATTAATGAAACAAAAGTTGGCGATTAAACATAAGAGGGTTCCGTAAGAGACAACTTTTGAATTTGCGATTCATGTAAATATATTACAGTCACGACAATAGGGTACCGTAAGAAATGAGCGATTTCGGCGATCGGGCGTGCCGGAATCGGCGTCGGGGCCTCGCGCTTGCAACGCCGAGGTCGCGCAAGTGTGCCAATGTCGCGACGCCGTCCGTGCGGAACCATACAACACACTAAACCAATTTACGCCGAGAAATACGGAACCCTCGGTGCTCCCACGTTCAAACGGAGCGGTCATCGCTATTAATAAGGCAACACCTTTTTCGGTCGCGGGAGCACCGGACGCGGGCGTTGGTGCATCGCTCCCGAACGGCGGACGCATCATACGTTCCTTTTTTAAAAATAAATACGACTTAAACGCAAACTGCCAGTGCTGAGGATATTGCGCAGAAAACTTATTACGCCTAAAATTTCGAACAATGATGCAACGAGTGAAGTATCGAATCATAGTATTCAATTTTGTCACTATTTATTTGACTGTAATGACAGCTTTGAGCCTACTTTTTTTGAGGATTATTCAAGCCTTAAATTTCTCTTTAAAGAAACTATTTAGTGTTCTCTCGTTACCACGTGGCAACTCTACCAATGCTCCTTAATCCGCTGGCCCAAGAACCCAGCTAAATCGATCGCGTTGCAAAACAAAGGTCCGCTTGCACAAGCGTCGCCGCGCCCGCTCGCGCCGACATATCTGCGATTTGCGTAACGCCGCTTATCCGACACGACCGTGCGTTGTGACACTAGCCCAGGCATCTGTACCGTTCGCCCAATTACAAATCCTACCTAATTCGCAACTCGGACTTTGGTAACACTATTGCGTTAAAACCGAGCGGCCAATGGTTTACTGAATTATTAGCCGCGGTTTTACCCGCCCTACCGTTGGACCCTTGAGGGTATGTAAATGGAAAAATATTATCACTCAATATCAGGTGAACTGTCTGCTCGCTTGACATCTTTAGTCTATAAAAATAAATTGAGCACATAGACGTGCTAATGAGGTCTAGCGGTGCACATGATATCACCGCTTGACTCACCAGTTCGTGGCCGATGTACAGCTTGAACCGATTTAACCCCGGCCGCGCGAAAAGCGCTTTCGTCACGAGCGCCGAGGGGATGTATCCCACAAAAAGCGTTGCACGCGCCACCAATTAGCCTCGAACCCCCGTGTTTGATGTCTCGCAAGAGCGCTCTAGTGAGACGAAATCGCCTGGGAACAGATTTAAAAAATCCAGCGCTTAAAGTGTACACGAATCTGTCCTTAAGCCCTTCGCATACGGGCGTGTAGCGCTTAATTGTTCCGCATGGTCTGCGGCGCGGGGAGAAGCTCGGACACGCGTCTGCATACATTACTATTCATATGGACCTTGGCAACGCGTTACTATAACTCTTCCTTAGCAACGATCGCCTTGCGAGCGAAATGCAGACTGTCTCTGTTGCGCTCAGTTTTATTGCCCCGCGCTGCCTGCATCCGCGACGCGAGTCATCGACCTCCGAAACGCTACGCTACGCTGCCTTGTTATTCTACCAATTAGAGAATCGACTCTAATTAACGCTTCCCAATAATCCCATTTTACTTTCGAACTATATCCCTCGGTATGTACACACAAGAACTATTCATAGTGAAGGTTTCTCAGTTGCCATGACGACCGTACTGAGCTGCCACTCATTTTAGTGAACCAGTTCTAACATTTTAATCATTATGACGGGTTTTTAACAAGTTTACAAGATATATTTTTTAGTTTTTTTTTAATTAAAATTACACTTCGGTGTATTCGGCCGATATCAATGAGTCACCATTGTGGCTTCACAAATACATTTTCGACTTCCGCTTCCTGATAGATGCGTGATGTTACTTGGAAACAATGTGAAAGACGAATTGAATGGCTAAGTTAAGTAATAGTAATAAGTTCGGTTCCGGTGTTATCGACGGGTGGACTGAACTCTGTTGCCGGGCGTTCAGACGTTCGGTACCGACATGCGCCCAAAACAAAAGATCGCTACATAACATTTTTTTAAACCTGCATTGGAAATGGATCCGTTGTTATGAGTCTGTGCTTGCAAATAAGACAATGGTCTACTAATATATTCCGATGTAACTTAAGTTTTCTTGCGTACTCGTCTAAAAATATAGACTTATAATAAAGTGATTTGGTTCAAAATATTGTTAACGTATTTTATGTTGATCCGAAAATCCCATATTAAGCACAGACGGACAAAATTTATCGCTTTATTAAGTGCAGATGAGTAACGCTTGTAAGGCGGAAGAGAATTCTCTTTAGCGAGTCATAGATGGCACCGTTATGATGGATTGAATGTACGGAAAGTTAGCAGGGAATTCACTATGACGTCACTGCCGGAGGGTGGAATGGAGGGTGCGGGATGAATCAGAAAATCTATTAGGTCACTCCCCTCACTATATATAAACATACGAAAATACCCACATGGCAACAAACCGCTCCCCTTCAACAAGGGGACTCCGCTATATTCGAACCAACACGGCGCTATCAATTATGGAAATAGATCGATAGGGAAATATCTTTAAAAATATAACAAGCACTCTATTCAACTCCGGACGAAAATAAGGCTTGTTGTTTAAACGTGCGTATTTTTGTGACATTACTTTTTTTTGTGAAAAGTTACCTCGACACACATTCACATTCTATGATACGATATCATTTATTCAGACGTTTGAAGATTGACAGCTGTTTTTAATGGACGTCGAGTATTTTATTAAATATCGCAAACATCTAAACCTGTTTTTTTTATGTATAAAAATACGTCTTCAACGAAAACATTACAAGGATTCATTTCTCCGTATTCATCTCACCGCAAAACACATAAAAATATATCTTATATGTCACAGGAAAATAGATCTTAAGGAAAACGTCTTCAAAGCAATAACAAGCAATTATTGTGTAACTTCCAAGTAATGACACAGAGTATTCAATTTGTTTTCATAAATTTCCCTATTAGGGAAATTTTAATGAGCTAGAATAGGGCTTTTCGAAATTACAAATAATTTATCACAACGCTGTGACGTACAGGATACGAGAACGAAAATGCTAATGTAACTTATGAAAGCGGAAAATATTCGCGAGAAAACAAAAACTATTTCGAGGAAAATTGCTGAAATCCAACTTGAGCTGGTTATCACATGTAATCGGACCAATTTAATTTTTTTTGTTACTTAATAGTTTTCTATTTCGAACGGAGTATGAACCGTGAGCACGGGTATGAGCAGTTCTGTAGTCCAAAATCACTTTTAATTAGTGTCAAAAAGTTTTAACAATCACAACACCAACACGAAGAAAACATAACGGCAATTATTTAGTAAAATAACACTTCTGAAGGGTTAGTATAAGTGATAAATGGTTACAAATGTTTGCTTAACGCCCCAGCGCTTTTGCTCGACACAACGTACAAGCGATATCAGTATACGTATACTCTAAGGTTTTCTATAAGAACATTTAAAGATCTAAAGCTGTTATACAAAAGTAAGGTTAGGTTAAAAAAAAACCCCGACGGGACGACCCTCGCTACCGATTCGAGGCAATAAATCACGGCTTATGACCCATCTTTATCAACGCTCCCAGTTTTTTACGCACAGTTCAATAGCCCGCTGCCAATGGCGTAAATCAAACAATTCCGTGTTACGTTGACAGTTTTAAGTTTTTAATCTGTTGCTATGTTTATCTGTGCGATATATTTTTTTATTTTAATTCGCTATAGACCTATTTATCAATAATATATATTGAATGAAACCATTTTACGAATATTAGTGCAGTTTTGACTGGGGCATTTAGAAAATTGCTGTTTGACATTTATAAGTTTATTTAGGCCAAGATCATGTTTTTACTATTTGAATAAGTTAAGGACGATCGCGTGGGCTATAATGAATTCCGGTTTAGCGAATGGTATTCGGAGTGCGTAGGCAATAAGTCCTTTCCTCGTAGTAATTTTGGCACCACCCACGCAAGGGACTGCGCGTAGGCGTCCAAACAACCCTTTAGGGATGAACTCCCGCGAAAATACCAACGCGGTAAGGGACGCCCACGCGCTTCCGCCGACAACGACCTTCACCTTCGTCAAACAAAACAAAAGCGTTCCATATTCAAAATACAAACGGAATTACCATCGCACCAGATTCTCGAATTGGACGCGAATGAATTATAGACTCGAACTTAACTAAGCCGAATTATCAATATAGAGTATATTGCGTACAAGGAAAACGTAATTCCCGATTGGTATAGTAAAAACTTTATCAATTCGTAGTAGCGGTCGCAATGATTTAGCGCTTTAAGGACTTCCCTGTGGCGGGTTTGTCTCCAGTCGCGATGCTAAAACACGACCGGTTCGCGGACGAGAATTATGATCGGCCAGATATGCACTCGCTTCGTATGCCAGACGCGAAAATAAAGCTTCAATAACTATCTTTGTTCTCCATCGAAGCGAGTAAGGTTTACAATTACAGTTGGGGCGAAAACACATTTTATGTATGTATGTAACGCGATAACTCTGGAACCAGTGCTTCAATTAAAACGAAATTCGGAACATATGTAAGTAATATTAGTACAATTTTTAAGTTCGTTCGGCATCAAAATCGGTTCAGTATTTTAAGAGATATTTAAATAAATGTGAAATAACTTAAACAAATAATATATATAATCGCGTGGTCCACGGATTCGCGTCGAACTATTAGATTAAATTTAAATATTAGTTAAGATCGCTCCGTGGATAAACGTTTTTAGTCTGCATAAAACGCAAAAAACAAAACGGATAACTACAGTGGTGTAGTTAATATAGTACAAAATATAGTATATACATATAAAGAAGGTATACGGTACGTATTTAACATATTTTATCAAAGTCTGCCTTCAACTAGTATTGAATAAAAGAGACAAGTAAATATTTACACCATCCGGCACAGGCGTTTCTTTCTCCGTGACTTATTCAATAAAAAGGAGAGGGCCTTTTTAACTTGATAGATTAATCCAATTATTGTCGAGTGAAGCGTTGGATTTTTTAATCATTCGATAAAACCAACTCATGTGGGTTGGTATTGTTATCAAAAAAAAAATTCCAACCTCGAACCATCTATTTCAATTAGATAGATACTAGGTTGTAACAAAAGTTTTTTTGTTTTTTTTGTGGTTATATGTTGTTCGGTGGTGATTTTGATGAAAGTTTGGTATCACCTGAAAGCGCAGAGTTTATACTTTATTTTTTACAGTATCATGCGCCTAGAAACATTTGAAATTAGGTAACCAGATATTCACTACAAAAAAAAAGACTGTGTGGATATCTTGGTATATTGATATCTTCTCTCTTTGGGTTCGTGTAGGGGTACTGTGAAAGACAATGGCTTAAAAAAAATTCTTATTATAAGTCGATACACGGCGACCGCTTCCTGTTTTCTTGCATTTGCAATCGACCCGGGAATCCTGTTACGGACGCATTCAGGAGTCATCTTTAATGGCGTCTTGTAACGCAAACCCAATATCGATACGTTAAATGTAAACTTCGAAGCAAATCGATATCAAAAGAGTGTTTAAGTGGGTTTGGAAATAAAACTAGATGTTCGCCGCGAACTTGTATTTCGCGATTATTTTTTTTGTTGAAAATTTTTCACATTTATTTGATAAATAATAAATCTTACAAACTGACCGATTTTGGTGGACAACGTGTTCCGTAAATTTCTTTTAAATTGAAGCACTGGTTCGAGAGTTATCGCGAAACATACAAACATGTTTATACATACTAACATATATACATATATAAAATGTGTTTTCGCCCCAAATGTAATTGTAAATCTTACTCACTTCGCTCGCTCGGTCATCTTACTTTTATTACTTTGATGGGAGTAAAACTCTGAATATAACTTTATCGGGAGGCTATGACATTATTTTATCGTAAAACAATATAAATACACCGTAAATCGTTTAATTTATCGGACGGCCGGAGCATTTATGAAAACGTAAGATATTGTGGCGCAAACTCTCGGGGAAATTACAAACTGTTTAATTGCAAAGAAACACAATTAGTCAAGTGAATCTGTGTTAAACGGGCGTCACTGATACCGGGGGAAACCGGTTCATACCGAGATAATCTTAATGCTGCCATTAAAAGAATAGTATGTACAAGAAATCCCCCGAAAATATTGTGTCAACTTTGTGTCATATCACGAGGTGAAATTTTGCATGTCACCGCGGGGGAAATCTAGTATTTAACGCATGAAATGAGTCATGCTCACTCATTAATTTCCCCTACTGTTACTTGTGTGCTATGACCGAGGCAAGCTAGCATAGCATATTGTCCAAAACACTTGTAAGTTCGGAGAAATGAACTCGTCTAGACAGGACACATTCTAACAAAGGTCTTTGATTATACCAACGCGGTTGTATTACATTAAGTTAGTAAGTTTAAATAGTAAATAAAAGTAAATAGTAGACTTTATGACTTGTACAAAAAAAACTGATTGATGCATTATATACAGCAATTTCAAGTGCTTGCCGCAGATAAAATTTAACTGGTGTAAACTTCCGAACCGGTGGTAAATTTTGATTATTAACTGTCAAAAAGAAAGAATTTTGTCTAATTCCTATAAAAAAGCAAGAACTACTGGATAATCTAAAGTAAGTCTTAGTCTGTTGATCATTTAACAATACATAAAGCCCGCTTTTAGACCTATACATTACAATTCACAACTTTAGGGGACTTTTCAAACTCCACAAAGACTAAAGAGATGAAATATTAGAAATCATTGGTAAATAGCTGGTTGTAGGCGCATCCTAATCTCTGACGTAACCCGGTTCACGGTCAGCAAGAGGAAATGACGCAAGCGACGGACGCCGCGCGTTGCAACAGACAGACGCGCTTGCCAAAACAACCAGATTGTGTAAAAACTCTTTCTAATCGCACTCTACACATAAACATTTCGTAGTTTTCTCTATCTCTTCTCATAATACTTCTTTTCGTAGTCGGAATATAAAGATCAACGCGATGTTTACAGTTAAAAATACTTAAGCAACAACAATCACTGTCGTAGTATTCGCATTTTTTTATATATTTAGTTTTATATCCGCATTTAATGAGAACACCAGGGCCATGTTCCATTTGAGAATTAAATCTGATCAAATTTATATACGCGCCCATTTCGTTTTATATTTCATTTGGCCTAATTTAATTTGTCGTTAATTGTGTTTGCAATTTAACAGTATGTGCAAGAATAAACTGTAATACCGTTTATATATTTCACAGTATCGTAGAATATACCCATTACAATACTAAAATGAGAACATATTTGTATTAGTATGTCTCATATCTAATAGTAAGGTACCTATTTCTTAACATTCGCCAATAATAATCGCGAAAAAATCCGCACGCTTTGTTAATGGCTCCAACTGATCCAGCGCCCTATCGACCGGTTCTGCAGCCCGGTCTAGCCGTTCCACCAAGGGTCATCAATATTCACTACAAGTGTACACCCGGTTTTGGATCTTGTTTCGACCGTTTTGAGTTCATTATCGAATGTAGGCGTGTGGTGCAACCGAAACAGGTTTTTACATCGCGTTCTAATTACAAGTTGGTCGGAGTGTGCGCATTAGTAAATCTCGAAATGTCCCATTATGCTGTCAACTGTTGCTTTATCGTCCGTTTGTTACTAAAACGAGAAAGACTTATGAGTAATACTGTTGAATTATTCTCTATTACATAAAAACACCCCTTAGCAATTTTGGATAATTCTACATGATACACGCAATAGAAAGCCTCCTCTAAAAAAAATTGGAAATAATTGAATTAAATTTGAGATTAAATTAAATGTGTGGTAGTTTGTCGGAATGCATCGGAACTTGAACAGTCGTAAACGCCGTTCACAATGACATTGAAAAGTTTACCGTAAAGTTGCGAAACGCGTTTCGTGGCAGCGGCCTCGCGCCTCTAGATCGAAGAATACGTATAAATATGAGAGCGTACGCGACCTCAGTTCGCGGCCGCTTGCGTAACGCGGACGAACAATGGCACTGTTTAATTGCCATCGATGGCAGTTGCCGAAGTCCCACGCTGATATGCGATACGACCGCAACTCTTAGTCACAACCGTTAAGGACACACGTCCTCCTTCGCTCGTTCGCACAGTCGAAGTGCACCTTAAAAATAGAACGCGCGCGTCGCCTAGTCGAAGAGTACCTTAAAAATATAGAACGCGTGGATTCTCCTTTATCTCGGAGGAGGCGATATTCGCCTAGTCAAAGAGTCCTCGTTTATCTCGAAAGAGTCGTCATTCGCGTAGTCGAAGTGCACCTTAAAAGTACGCGAAGTAAAAGCCTCGCCGTTTGGGTGCAGCGCATGATGCGCGACATTGTCCCGCGGGCCCGATAAGGCGCCAATGCCAATCGCGGCCTTACGCGGTGAATTTTTAAGCGCAAATTACTATGCGCGCCCGTGATCGGGTCGTGTCATTGCCAGTGTTGATGATCCCCGTCCGATATGAAGTCACGGACGACAATAGACCGCCAACGTCACAAAAACAAACAGCGAACACACTCGCACGTTGTTTTCACCCGATCGCCTCCGTATCGCTCGGAATACGGAGTGTTTGCTCAGATTCCGTATAGAATTTGCGCAGCGGCCGAACGGGGCTGATGTAATCGACGATTATAAACACGGTATTGCGCCGCGGCGTGCTGCCGCCGTAACGAAGCTGTACAAAGTTCCTGTTAACTTCGAACGTTCCTGTTTCTTTGTGACGTCACGGAGCTACCCCAAGGATGGTGGTGACGTGGCGTATCGATCGCGTACGCGTGATGACGTCAGTGGCACGCGGAAGCGGCCACGCACCGCCGGCTCCGACGGGCTCGTATCGACAGCCAAGGACGCCGACACGGCCGCCGCGCTCGCTTGCGACACGCGCCTAATACGCCGATTTAATATCCGCTTACGCTTTCGCTACCGCTTTAGCTTGACAACACATCCTGTCCTTAAATGCCCTATAGGGGTTGTAGGAAGTCAAGATGGTGTCAAGGTGTGCTCGGAGCCTAAAGGCCAGACCGAGTGCGCCCTTCCTCGATTCAGCCCATATAACCGAAAGGTTGGCGGAGCCATTATAGGTGATGGGATTGTCCCTAAATTCCACTGTAAACTTGTAACTAGCAATAGCTTTGCTCAAGAAAATAACATTGACCCTTCGACTATAATTAGTAATACTTTGCAAAAAATGTGTATGTTATATGTATGTAATGTAAATGAAAATAATTACAGTACTTTATAGAATATATTTATACCTATATACAAACAAAAACTCACCACAACGGGAGATTACAATTTTTAATATGTAGTGAGGAATACGGGGAAGTCCGGACGACTTCTAGTTAATACGAAGTGTAATTAATAATGTAGATACGCGCTGTGTCAGTCACTAACAAAACCCGGACGTAACTTGGCCGCCACTTCCTCGCTTACACTCTTAACGTGCAAGTATTTCTCACCCCATTAACCTACATTCTACACAAAGCGACCCCCAGTATAAAAGCTACAACAGTAAAAATAAGAAATACGTATGTACATCAGCTATGAAAATATACACCAAGTAGTCGACGAAAGAAAAAATATTTAAGCTTCTAAACAATTGACTTCAGTAAGGACAAATAAATACGCGTATGTCATTCAGGATTTTGCATACAATGATATCCTCGTGTTAACCTTTCATCGTAACGACAGACAAGGTGACTTTGTATATACGCTGTGATGTAATTATCACGGAGTATTGCGAATGTGTGCAAATGACGCGACACTTTCGGCGGAAAACATCCATGATTTGCTGAGGTCTCAATGTTTCATCAGATATCGATAACGCTCGAAAATAAACTCACGCGTTTTAAATATAAAGTCGCGATTACTTTGTAGACTGCCGTGACGTGAACCTTTACGTTATTAGCAGTAACGTAATTTATTACAAATAAATCACATTAGTAATAGGAACTTTCGAATGTTCTAGAGAGATAATCCTGGTAATCTAATAACAGTTTCAGACGCATTGAATTGCCAATTTTGTGGCAAATAAACACGATTTGTTATGCGGGCCATCAAATTATACATGTATGCGCATCAATTTGTATTTCGAACTATGTACCGCTACACGGTCAGCCAGTTCTTCGACAGATTAAAAAATATTCGTAAAACGAATCCGGCCGTACGTGGCAATAAGAGAAAAAAAAACTGCCAACGCAAAGGAAATGCATTTCAATGCGTTGTTTTCACGATAACTGCGTAATGCTTCCGGGTACGAAATCATTGTTTACAACACGTCACGTCCCGCTACCGAGTAATCGGAGCGATATGGAAATGTTCGCTCCTGGAACGCGGTTTTCCATCTCACAGCCGCGTACGAGGAAAACGGGGGCCATCTTGTTTATTAGATAAGTCGCATTAACATACGCTATTATCGTTGCTATATGAGAATCCGGCGCCTGGCCTCCGCTGCGCTCGGTTCAATGTCAGTTGCGCAAGCGCCGCTCTTCCGCCTTCGGCCGTCGCCCAACCAGGACCGAGCTCCGTTCCAAATTTAAAATTCTAACGTTCCGCATTCGGAGCGATCCTTTGGATTTTTGTATCATTCTAATATCGAACGATGAACGCTACGCTCCATTGATAATGACGTCACAGCCGCGCTTCGTATCTCCAAATCCGTTCTGAATTTAAATTCTAACGTTCCGCGCCCCAAACGATCGGTTGATGTTTTTATCATTCGAATATCGAACAACAAATGTCTATTGGCTAATGACGTCACATTGCCGCTTACTAAACTCGACTACGTGATCAGATACATGCACCGTTTACTTTTTTCTTCTTGTTTACTTCTCACTCGACGTGACTTTCAGTGGATAATGTCCACCAATTTGCAGAATTAGCATTCTCACCACTGCCTTGAGCCTTCTTAGCACTTTTTTCCGTATGCGTTGAGTATACGTGTTATATAAATATGGGTCCCCGGAGTTTCCGTATTACAATTAGTATTATATACGCGTGTTCGGTTTTGCTTATTGTCGCTTCCATCGCCTTGAAATATTCGCTACGAGTTGTCGTTCGAGATAAATACGAGCGGTCGTGCAATTTCCAATTACATACCACCGCATCTGATATTATACTTCGCCCCTTCCTGTTGCACCGTCGATAACTTCTCCGGTCGATCGTAAAGTTTAATGACGGAAGATTATTGCTAATCAGGGAGTAAACCATAACAATCAAGAGTATCGGCTGAATCTGCAACGCTCGATTTATTTATCGTTTTTTCTTTCGTCTCGAATTACGTTTTCGACGCGATAGGACGCTGCGGAATACGCCCCAGGGACATAAATATTGAAAGAAGTTAAAATGTGCATATAAATAGCTTCGCTTGCATTCGAGCAATCTAAAGGCTATATATCAATTGCGAATTGTAACCAGAGATTCTACTACGCACAATTAACAACGATCCTTGTTCCATATCTTTTACGTATATGGCGCCTTAGTGTTTCTAGTTTTGTTTCAATTAAATGACGCATCAATAGGAAAACAATAACTTGGATGATGTGTTGTATCATGTCATCGTTAGACGATTGATTTTTTTTATTTTCCCCTGTTTATTATTTTATCTACGGTTGGATAATGTTGCGTAAATTTCATACGTCTTGCGTAATGTGTCCGCATTGGCAATCGTTACAATTCTATTTTAAAACCAGAATGTTACATGCAAAAGCATTTCTATAGTTTCTGTTGTAGTATTATCATTATGCACACACTATTATCTTTTCTTGCACTCACAAGTGTTGTGTAATCTTCGTTTTGTGTTTTCAAACGTTGCAATGACAAAGGGCACAACGACATTCCTAAGTTTATTTTCCTCAATAATAATTTAAAAAATTAGATACAGTGTCAAACATAAGTGACAATCAAAACCGTCTCTGATTTTACATGTCAAAGTTATGGATGACATAATTTTTTTTCATTTCGCGGATTTCTTTTGATTTTTGATTCTGATTATTCTATTTTGTTGGATATGAGATATCCTAGGTGTAAATTTTTCACAAAAATCGGTTAAGTACTTTGTTTTTGATATCAAAATAACGGAAAGAATATGTCACGAGAGTACATTTCTCAGGTTTTTGTAATTTTGTGTCAAAATAATCTTGTTGTTTTTCAAATTCAATCTTACATGCAGGTCATAAAGTTGTTTTAACAAAGCAATATCCAACACGGGAAAAATTATGATTGAAATTTTTTCAAGGCAAATACAGTTTGATATTGTGCCGCGGACTTTTTTGAGGCGGTAATATATATCAATGATTTTCCTGTTACAATTTAAAATCGGAATATGTATAAGCTAAATATGTTTATTACAATTTCGAGTCAATAAAACATTGACCAGCTTATCGCTTACCGTATGAGGAATATGGTATCTAATTATTATTTAATTGCTTGACCCCACTCGTGTGGATCGTGGTCGTGTGCGATTTTTTTTTTCTCTTTTGTCTCGAAGCGATACAATGTCCGACATCTGCCGTGTAAATCCGGTCTCCCATTGGTTTGGTCCGTTTCCGGTCCCGTTACATCCGGCGGTCGAGAGCACTTACAATCTTGTTGTGCCCCCCTGCTTTCATATAAAAAATCGAGTGCCATGGGAAAAACTATTCACGGATGCATATGTCGAATAGTTCTAAAAACTAAAACCTGGATTCTCAAAAACGGCAGTCGAAAATCGAAAAATCCCAGGAGTGTCAAGCTGTGTTAAATTTGATTGTTTAAGGAAAAAATTGGGGAAGTTGTAATTTATTACAATATCCGTCCAGCCCTTATTGACCGAGCGAGCGAAGCGATTGAGGTTAACAATTACAGTTGAGGCGAAAACGCTTTTTATGTATGTATATAACGCGATAACTCTCGTACCCGTGCTCCAATTTAAATGAAATTTGGAGTATATGTCGTTAATATTAGTACAATTTTTGAATTCGTTGGGCATCGAAGTCGGTTCATTAGTTTAAGAGATATTGAAATAAATGTGAAACAAAATAGTCGCGAACTCCAAGGCGAACTACTAGTATATATAT
>DWHK01000043.1:0-20568 GCA_018247855.1 Graphium androcles | reverse complement strand
GATATGCTAACTTCAGGATTCAATATTTCAAAGTAAATATTCGAATTTTTCATCCTAACGGTGTGCAGAATCGAACCCAGAGCCTCAGAACGTAAGCCTTGGTTTCGGAATGTTGCGTTTCTATCCTATTTAGTGTGCATATATCAACAGCTTATAAATATAATCTTTATTATATATTCAAATAAACGTTAATAAATACTGACAACTCAACCTCACATTTTTTACCAACAAACCATCGCTTAGAAATCAATAAATGGCTATAATGTTTTATTTTTAATATGTCGTGTGATTTGTCTGCTACTTGGGAATCCTATACACGTTTTCGTCTTGTTGTAAAAAATATTCAGATACTTGTGAGACCTTGGGAGATTTTTGTTGTATTTTCTGATGAGTTAAAACTTGTTAATAATGGAGATTATAAATGTCTTGAAAATATATACGACACGATTTTAAGACTGTTTACCATACTTTAAAAAATGTTTATTTATGATTCGCGGACATAACTTATTTGTCCTATTATCTCTGGATTTGGACACAACCTCTAATTTGTAACATCGGGGCCTGTACAGCTTAGCCATGGAGGCTGTTCTGGAGGAGATGTTATATAACATACATAGTACACTCAGACTTGAGTTTTAATAAAGTTTTGGTCACACATATGTGAGTTACACACCTGTTAAAATATTGATAATAAAAATTAATTAAAAAGCAAAAATAACAAAAAGCAATTGATATACAATTGTTTTCTGAAAATAATGCAGTTATGGTTGTTTTTTAACATGTCATGTCATTTTAATATGATATTTAATTATACATGTAATACGGAATCCTAAAATTTGTACTATATTTTTTATTTATTGGTTCATCACTTAAATGCCATAAATTATCTAACACCTGCTATATAATGAGAATACGTTTACAAATAATGGATTAGATGAGATAAAATTAAACTAACGGCCCTCGTTGTTATGTTGATAACGTCTTATTAGTAAACTTGAGACAAATACAAAAAAAGGGAACTTGAGACAATTTTTTTTAACAAAGGTAAGGTAATTATTTATACAGCACCCCGTGGACGAGTCCGTAAAACCAGTAGCTTGCAGGTGCATTGGCAACCCCAAAGTAGGGTTATCAACTACCCTACACCATAGACCAACATCCAAGGCATTGATATATAAAATACTAGGTGGGCCATTCACACATTCATTCAAACGCAATGAAAATACTTTAGACCACTGTTAGACCAGACATTAAGTAACGGTAAGGTATGAGATTGCTGGTATTATCTAATGGAATGAAAATACGAGGGAGATTTAACTTCTTGGTCTTAGTTGATCGAAGTTAAGCTCAAAGTATCTACTTGTACTGTGTAGAGCTTTATGGCAACACGAACCCGTGAAAATGACGTAGAATTCTAAGACTTTTGTCATAGGAAAATTTATGACACTGAGTTCTTCTGCACCATGAATCCTTCAACAAAAAACTTAAAGTATCCTGGCATTGCTTCAGAGCCCTAAAGATAACGAAACCATTGCCAATCGACAACACTCAAAGGTGAGTCGCGCGACAAAAAAAAGGTCCAAGGTTCAATTACGGAGCTCAAAGCGGCGAACACCCACGCTCCGCTACCGCGCTTGAATCCATTTGCGCCCGCGCAGCTGTCAGGGGCAATTAAAAGATGGCGCTGCCCGCCACACGGCCTGTACTAATTGACTTTTCATGTCGCCAAACGAATTTAAATGCGACCTACCTGCGGTGGGCCCTTTACCTTGTACGTTGATTTAACAATCTAGTTTGCTCGTTGTTCACTTCGTTTCCTTATTTTTTAAATAGGGATGTATCGTACAAATGTGGCACCAGCGATCGCCACCGGTTTTCCCTCAAGACGGTGGTGGCCTTTTGATAAGATTAGTTTTCAGTTACTAAGGTTTTTCATTCGGGTTCTTCCTTGACCGCTTGCTTATTATTACAACACTAGAAGTTACTATAGAGTATACCGTTTAAAGGAGCTGCGTTTGGCTTATACTTAATACAAATAATCAAATACAAGGCAGAACTTCTGAATGATCATCCTTTTTAAATTGGAGTTCAAAACTTCGTGAATGAACGCTTTATTGCCTATATTTTTAACCCCTGACGCGAAAACTGCGGGGTGTGATGAACTGATGTTGATTTAATTTGTTTTTGTTTGAAAGGTGAATTAGTCAGTTTTCTTAGCTATGTTTGATGAAGATTTGTCCAAGATGGCCGCCGCCATAAAATGGCGGATTACATATTTTTTCGCATCACCCTCAATATGGATATCAAATGAAAGGGCTTGACTGGTAGACTACTATGTATTATGATAAATTTTAAATCCAATATGGCCGCCACAGATTTTTTATTTTTACGGTTCAGATTTTTTTTTTGTATCGGTTGTTAGTTAAAATTTTTAATTGTTATATTATTGTTATGCTTAAAATTATAAACTACATAATTTGTATTGTAAGCTACATTTAATATGGACTTTTCATACGATACGACAACCGACGTCGCAGGGCAAGACTATATGTGACAGGCTCGCAACTCGTGCGCACGGCGACCACGTTTTATTGGTCGCGTGATTTATGCGACTGCGACGCGACGTTTTGTTTGGCGATTTTTATGTCTTTGGCCGATTAACGCTACTTTATTTTATTACTTGTCTGTTTTATTATCGGCTGTCCGGTAGTTTTACGTAAATAACTGTAGACCGCATTAAAGAGGGCTATTTCTGTATCGTTTGATTATATAAATATGTTGGTATGGTAATAGGAATTTGTCACTCTATATTTATAATAAAGTTTATATGCATATTTCGCTAACAATACGACTTATCCATCGAATTAACGAGCCAGCAGCTTGAGTGCACTGTTAAACTGGTTATGAAATGTTGATGCAACTTAAAATTATTTGTACTGATGTTATTGTTTTATTATAACGTTTATTTATTTTAGATTAGATTTTGTATACTACATTTTAGGGAAAACAATAAGGTAGATCACTGTTTTCTTCTTTTAATGAACTCTTTAAACACAACGCGTAGAGGCGTCAAGTTGAAATGAATACAACATATTCATGTCTTGAAATTGTGTGAAAAACAAACTCCTTAGTAAACGCAATCCAAATATACGGTCCTTGAAATTGAACAAGTTAACTCAAATGAATGGTTTAACACCTCAGATGTCATAATGAACATTACCACCATATGTTGTTTATCCATACATATTCGTAAAATAGGTCGTCTGTTTGTGTCCGTTCCGCTCCAATTCTAGAAGCCAAATGCATCCGACTCTCTTGCTGCATTTATCTGCCAGCTCGACAGGAAGGCCTTCTACACTAAACCGACGTCTTCTTCTTCTATCATTTTCTTCTTCTTTTCCACTCCTTTCTCTTTTTAGTCATAAATATCCTTTCTTCTACCTAAAGATCTAACTCTTGTCCCAATGATCTAAACCTGACAAAGCTCCTGCATCTCTCCGGGCGTTATGGACGTCCATGAGCAAGTCGCCAGAAGAGTTAGTCATAATTTACCGCCAATAATTTTTCAACATCTCACCGCGCCACGCTACCGTGCCACGAAATCATCTCTGGCAACGCAGACATCAATTGATGGCGTTGAATATATCATCCAGCTTCCAACGCGTAATTGTTCCCCGGTCCAATTATTTTAGCGTTTGAACTGTCGGCGCTGAGGAGTATCAAAGGAATGCTCCGACACTGTGCAGGGGTAAACAGACTGACGGGTGACTCGTCTTGTTGTAAGATCTGAAGGCGTTGAGCTCGACGAATCTAGACTTTATTCGTTCGGAGCTAGAAGATCTCAGATGTAAGGTTCAATGATAATAGATGACTAATTATCGGATGTAAAAGATTATGAAAGTTAACGAAACGTAAATAAATGAAAGTTGTACTTGCAATACGCTTATTCACTGAAAAATTTGTTGTTTGGAACTGTAGCAGTTTAACCACGACTTGGTGTTGAAACGTTAGACATTTTCTTTTTCTGAGATTCAATAATACCGAAGCCAATCAAAATTGCAGAATCATAGCAATGATTGTCTCAAAAGTTAGATATAGCTTGATTATGACTATTATTTGTATGTTTTAATAATCCAAGGATTACAAAATCCCAACACGCCTGCTTTCACATTACATTATTATTAAAATGAGGTACAATACTTTTTTTTACTAGATCTTACATTTTAGTAAATTGTTACTATTCCCGGTAAATTCTTACACCCTGTTATTCTCTGATTCTCTTTCTACTTTTAAGGTAGCTACACCGTCTTTGAAAATCCTCTGATACAAAGATCCATGGTCGGGCTGTGATCACATAACATCAAGTGAACCACTCATTATAATTTTTAATTCAATAATTGTTTGACCGGCATCAGTTCGGTTATAACTGTAGTGATAATTAAAAGGCCACCCACTTTGCAGTTGAATCCGATCCAAACTAAGCGTTCGCGTCTCGCGAGTACTGAGTCACGTGTGTCCGAATTGTCTAACGTTGCGTAGAGACTGAGTTGTATTTCAATCGCTCGTAATTTTGATTGAGGATTACTATCCATAAAAAACTTGTCATTGCAATTTATTTAAATTAATTCTCTTCGGGTATTGTATTTGTCTATGGGCGAGGGGATCACTTAAAGCCAGGTAAACTGAATAAAAAAATCGGCAAATAAATAGTCTTTTGGTTGCTACATAAATTTTTGCTAATTGTGTCTTAAAGCTTTTTTTGCGCTTTAGCGCCAAAGGATCTATCTAAAAACACTTTCTATCCTATCACACTCAAATCAAAGACATCTATTCATATAAAAGACCTTCGTCATTTTATACTACTTTATACAACTATCTATTCAATAATTCTCAATTCTTTGCATGAATTTATTCTCATTTACCGTAAATAATATGCGTTTTGACGCGGATGAAACTGTTGGCAAAATTAGGACACCAAGAAATCTGAGAGAAAGCGTCGACGTGGTGTTTCCTATCTATATGGATGAAGTAGGGTTGTGACCCAGAGGTCTGTAAGGTGGCCTAGCTGTTCCGGTATCTGGGACCCGAGCATGTACACCGCTACAAAATTTCTTTTGCCATCACTATAAGGACAACGTGTGCAAACTGCTTTTATGGATCCAGACATGCATACATTAATTTCTGTGATAGCTCGAACATTGTCGCAGTATGGTACCTTCAAATCTCCATCACGCCCCTGTTCTTTCTGACACTATACATCGATGGCTGCGTGTAACGAGCGTTCAATTATCGAACAAAGCGGTCGATGTACACCGCACACGTCTATTTTCGGTGTCGGCGGGCTAACATTGGGTTAATAAATCAATGGTCGTTGTCCATCGGCGTGTTTCAGTGACGTCTGGCGACAAGCCAGTCCACCTTTAACATTCGCTCGCGAATTGCATGATGACAGATTTAAGTGGCAGCATGGGTTTGCCGAGCTGGTGCTACCGACACGGGTGCACTTAATTGCATCGGATGCTTCGTTATTAATATCGATTTAATTAAATTAGATACGGAAAGATT
This sequence comes from Graphium androcles, assembly GCA_018247855.1. Taxonomy (NCBI): domain Eukaryota; kingdom Metazoa; phylum Arthropoda; class Insecta; order Lepidoptera; family Papilionidae; genus Graphium; species Graphium androcles. The sequence continues at coordinate 15,003 of DWHK01000043.1, read as the reverse complement.
TTTCGTACATCATATTGTTGTAAATATAATAAAAATTAGCTTACAAAAGATAGTGAGAAGCTTTCTTTTTAAATGGCAAAAGTTGTTAAACGAGCAGATAGATAACACTTAATGTTACGTAGCCTTGCTAGCTTTTATAATGTAGGAGATTGGATATTTAGAATTGAAAAGAGAAAATTATTTTACGTTGGCTTTGCGTGGGATGGTATCTCCTCGGTCAGCAGGTAGCAAAAGTCGAGCAAGATCTGTTTGTAACATGTTAGCTCTAGTATCTGGTGAAACTAGATACTTTCTTTCTAAACTTTTGAATTCTAATGTCTGTCAATTCACTCCGACTTTTTTTAATCATCAAATTAAACTACATATTTCGTAAAAGTCGTAATGGTCCAGAATGTTATACATTCTTGTTGATATTGTTTTAAAAAAAGTAAAGCAACAGCCTATTTTTGAAATAATCCCACTGTTGGGCAAAGGCCTCCTGTAGACGGAGGGTATAGGGCATAATCCACCACGCGGCCCCAATGCGAATTAGCGAACTTAACGTATTAAATATGCAGGTTTCCTTACGATGTTTCCTTTACCGCCGAGCACGTGGTATATCAGCACTTAAAATTGAAATTAAGAAATTGACAATTTCATTGGTGCCGGCACCTGGGTTTGAAGTCAGGTTCGCCTCGAGAATACAGAATCAAAGGCGAGCGCCCGGCCACTGAGCTACCGCGGCTCTGTTTGATGATACGTATTGTATCCTTAAACCCACTTACTTGACATTAATACAACTCGCTTCACATCTCTGCCTACCCCATAAGGTTCGAAGATACGTGAGTTCGTTTCCTATTTATCACTACGCAAACAGCGCCCGGTGCGAGAAGTTTATTATTCTCAGCCTTGCAGTGCGCGTTCCCAAACATTCATCTTAACGGATCATGCGCTGATTGAGGGGAGATTTCGCGTGCAGCGTGCACTGCGCATCCTCATGTACATCAGCGGAGCACTAACTCAGAGCGTCTGTTTCGTATCATTCGCATTGATATACATTACGCGTTGGTATAGGTTCCGTTTGTATTTTCAACGGCGGTAGCGCTCGATGTATATGCTGCAATATATTTGGATTTGTTCTCATAATGTATGCCCAAATGATGATAAACTTTTCGCTCGTCAATTGTTTACGTCTGCTTGTTTGTTTGTTTGCGTTTTTGATATATACATACGTCTAGTTCGAGTTAGTATTCTGTATTAGCGATGTAGAAACTTTGCACGTATCAATGGATCAATTTTTTAAAGTAAATTAAATTATATTATTAGCAACAAAAAAAACTGCCTCCGTAGTTCAGTGGTGTAGGCCCTTGCTTTACAAAACCAGAGGTTATGGGTTCGAATCGCGCGAGAGAACAATAACCTTGTGTTGGGTTCGGGTAAAAAAGCTGCCTATTTGAAAATTAAGTTGGTCCATGCATCGGATGGGCATGTAAAAAGTAGGTCTTGGTTGTCAAGAACATATTAAGCAGTCGTTAAAAGGATGTCAGTTTTCAAATATGCTGACAACTAATCCATCTTTCGAATAAAATCCCTTTTGGTTGCGGAGGTTAGATGCAACTCGTTCTGCGTAAAACCTGATAATTTAGGTAATATCTGGTATCTATACCCCAAGTAATATAAGAATAAAGCAAGGAAGAAGAAGATTAGGAAAAAGGAACTCTATTTCCTAATTCTTAAGCGAATTAAATACCAACATATAATTACTTTAAATATTATGTTGTCTATTTCACGTCAGAAAAAGAGTGAACTTTTTATTGTAATAAAAAAAAATAATTAAAAATATAAAATATCAATTTTAGCATTTGCGTAGCAAGTCCGTAGTTGTTTATTTGAGGAAAACCGTGTCAAGCATGTGAACATTTAAACTCTTCTTAAGGGTTTTTGGCAACACAACTCTTTCTGATTTCAGCCAATAATTACATTACTCGTAGGTTATCACTGTCACTCAAAATTTGTATAAAATAAGTTACGCTTGGATTACTCTCTTCTTTTGGCAATCCTCTTTACAATTTTAAATATGTTCTACCTTTTTCCATCTACTTCTGCTTGATTCTTTCCAAGTCTAGGCAAACACTTTCAACTCTCCAGATATTAGGGAAGCCTGTGGGCAAAGATTAACACTTAACATCAGGTAATCCGTTTACTCGCTCACAACTTTTTTTTTTTAAAAAATGGACAATAGTTGGTAAGTACAAGGTTGATTGGTTGAAGGACCATTGGGTGCAAAAGAAGTTAGGACCAGGGGTAGGACTTTGACTACATCCACAGGTCCAAAGGCAAAAATATAAACACTTACGTTGTTGGGTACATTCGTGGTACGAACCAGTTCAGAGCCGATACTTTCTGCATTAGCAAATGCACGGCTCTGCCGCTAAAAGTAACTACGAACGATTGCGAAACCGCTTGGCGTATCCAAGCAGTGACGTGGGCGTCACGCGAATTATTTACGATGGTGGAATTAAACGTGTCGCTGTCATAAAACAAGAAAAATAACGCGTCGCCGTTAATATTTTACGAGTGGCCTGTGGGCGGCGAGGGAACAATAAATACGGGTGACGCCTCGTCGACACCTATCCGCTACGTAAGAATTCCGCTGTATAGAGGATTTATGCGGCGCTTTTAATCAAAACGTAATGGCCGATAAAAACGGCGCGAGAGTCCCGGTTTCTATTTCGGACCTTCGGCCGGGCGCACCGGGATGTCTTTCGGATTTCAGAGCGGGAACAGGTTGCGAATGTGGAGTCATAAGGTGTGTCGGCCAAAGCAAACTAAGGCATAATTTGTGTTACCATATTTCTGATTTAATCTAATTTTTTATGAGATCTAGGGTTAATAAAACATGTTGGTGGAACAAATTTTCGTACAGACTTGCATCATGGCTAGTTTCCTAGTAGTGTAAACTCTTGCTTTACTGTTTTTAATGGGTTAGGGCTATACGGGATTATCACTCGATTACCTGAAGAATAAGATGATGCATGCGTCAGACGGGCATGCAAAAAGTTTTTTCACTCGAACCCTCCTTCCTTCTTTCATATCGGATATCCAACCTATCGGCCTACAGTAAAGGAACAGAGAGTTCACCTGTATCTGTGCATGTATTTGTTGCAGCCAGGTGAATATTACATAACATTATATATACGACTGAAAATGTGCATAAACTTTAAATGACACGAGTCACTAACCCGTGTGATGGTAATTGGCGATTAAACCTAAAATAGTGAACGGGCTATCTGTCACGGCTGGAATTCTAACGAATTGTCATACTAAGCCGTTTACGCGGTTACTATCGATACACTGAATAACTGGGTAACTTACACACATAAAATTTACATTAAAAGGAATAAGGTCAGAAGTCATTTTCATTGATGCCATACAAGCAGGGGACATAAAACGCCAACTTTGCAACCGCGTGTCTATTGACATCGGCTTAATTGAATACATTAAAATTGTGTCACAAAATATTGAACCTTAACTAGACTTTTTAAGGTTTATAATGGAGTAAGCGGGTCGTCATACGGTGAGCGCCGAACAACAAAACAACAATTCACACAGTTGACGATTATGATCGGGCGCCATTTACATTCAAATTAATACGAATACGAATGGAAGTCGGATTTTATGTTTGCTGATGGATGGCAGGCGATCGCCGTTGCGTCAGGGTTCAACGACCTCTACGACTTGAGACGTAGGCGGGGTAGGTAGCCGCAAACTTCTACGGTTATTCATTCATCAAAATTTACAAAATGGGAAAGGGGCGCAGGTTGATGCTTATTGCGCATTTAAAAAATACGATCGTGACTAAATACGTCAATAAGACTTGCGTCATAGCACAAACACACACACACACACACACAAACGTTAAGCAGCTTTTGGTTTAAATAAAACCATTTCTTCGTATATTACTCACTAGCTGTTGGCTGAGGTATGATGCAGTATGATGACCATATATGTTTTTTTTTAAATAAAAGGAAGTTGAGTCGTGGCAGCTCAGCGTCCGGGCGGTCGCCTTTAGCTCAATTTATTCGAGGCGTCCCTGAGTTCAAACCCTGGTGCCGGCACCAATGAAATTGTTAATTTCTTAATTACAATTCTAAGTGCTGAATTACCGCGTTCTCATCGGTAAAGGAAAACATCGTGAGGAAACCTGCATATCTAATATGTGAAGTCCGACTAAGCCCTATTATACCTTAGAGGAGGCCTTTGCCCAGCAGTGGGACGATTTCAAATAGGCTGTTACTTTACTTTTTTTTAAAGTAAGTTAAGCCTAAGTTACTCCCGATACCGTCAGCTATCCGACAGTCCAAGTCCCATCAAAATAGATTACCAGACCATGGAATAAGATATGACATTTTAACTAATATCATAATGTGTAAGTGCAAAGGAACCTGTGACATCTTCATAGAAAATCCAATATCTCAAAATATATATTTTCTGTAAATATGTATGTAGTACATTATGAATGTTTATTACTTAGTGTTATGATATGACTACATTCACTTAATTCAACTCTGACCATTAACCTCGTGATAAATTTTTAGGTGGTAGAGCATAATATCCTTCATACAGCTTTTGCTGCACTTCTACGGCCGCGCTCGCCCGGGGAGGTACCAGCACTCTTCGCAGTGCCAGCATGAAATAAAGTATGCATGGCTCTTGGGGTTGCCGGAAGGCCATTCCTGCCCTTTTCTTTTCCCACGCCTTTCCCCGTCAAATCCTTAATATAATCCTATTCCATCCTACCCTTTAACCTGTTTTATCCAATTTCCAGGGCTGTCAACGCATACGCAACTCTTCAGATGTTGCGTATGTCCATGGGCGACGAGATTAATATCAGGTGAACCGTCTGCACGCTTGCTACCCTTTCCTATATAAAAAAATGAACTAGAGCGAAATCGCGGGCCAAAAAAACTTAGCAAATTGTAGTGAGACGACACGATACACGACATATGGGACGGCAAAGTGTTTGTGAAACTAGAGACAAAGTTTGACAAAGACTTCCGATTTAGGAAGAGTTTATGGACGACAATAATCGCTACTTGAGCTTTTGGTAATTTCTCTCCGTTTAATTAAAGAAGAGTTATGTACCTGTCATCTTATATATGCCATATAGCCGAATTAAAAAAGTTACAGATTTTCACATTACGTCCCTGTTAATTAATCTATTTAGATGATAACTTGTTTTTGCCTTTACTGTCAGGATAATTCAATGAAGGTATCGTGAATTTACAAGTCTTAATGTAAAAAACTTAACTTAAATTCAAGGGTCAACTTGGCTTTTTTCTCCAAACTTTGTTGTCATTATGTCTGACTAAATGTCGTGCTTATTAATTCGCTGTACCAATGATATGAATGATTGAATGTTTTAGAATGTTTTATTACTATATAATAAAAGCCACAAAACAGAATCATCAAAATAAATCATAGAGACACAGTGGAGTGCGTTATGCAAGCTGCTACCAATCCATCTGTCGCTAACGTAGAGCAGCCAAATTAAATGCTTATTAATGACTCCTCAAGCAATAGTGTTGTGATCCCCGAAGCGTGGTCCACCAACTGTGTTATGACGACTTACCAGTGTTACTCGTGACCACTTTTTTATTTGTTTAACGTTTTGTTATTTCTTACAAAAGTATTGTCTCGTTTGGCAGCGAATAATAATTTGTAAAAATCGTTGAATACAGAGGAATCATACAGGGATCTTTAATTAGAGTAGTATTTCTTACGGATGCATAACTTTTGTGTTAATAAACCTATATAGATGATCCTTTTTGACAGATTACGGCAATATCTGGTACGGTATAGTGATGTTTTAGAAATATTAACTCTAAGAATAGAAAAAAATATAATAAATTTAAAAATATGAGGAAATTAAAGTCTATTTTGCAACATTGTGTCAAAAAACTTCATTGTGTTGTAATATCTGGATTATAAATTTACAAACATTGTCAATTAATTTTCAAACTTATGCGGTGTAGTATCTATCTCTTAGTCTGTACTATCCCACTTATTGGTTGCATAATCGACGCTATAGTGCTGCGCCCGTGAACATCGATAAATTACCTGTTATCGATATAATCATTCGCCCTTCTCGTGTGGGTTATATTAATGAACTGGCATTAAAGCCAGCGCGCCACGTGACCGAGGTACATTGTCGATTGCAGTGCGGCCCCTCTCTATTATAAATTTATACAGGTGCGATTTGTTTCTTGCGGACAAGTAACTCATAGCGTCTAAGAGAAACGTAACACACTCTAGCTCTTATTCATATAATTTCATAACAGCCTGAGGATCACACATCGTCATGGAATAATATGTGCTGACGAAACTTTGTTTTTAATAAATTTCGACTACTTGAAAAGTGGTCGTAAATTCAATGGTATCATAAATATACATCAAAAACTAGAGATAAATTGATCCCTTTGAAAATTTCACCTTCACAGTTCCCATTATAAATCGTCAGTCGTTTTTTAAAAAGTTATATTTTTAAACAGTGATCTTTTTCCGGTGACCGAATTATTATTTTTACTATTCGGGTAAAAGGTGATATATTGTCCATTTAAAAAAATCGTACGTAATTGATGAATCTTCATCCTTATAAGCATAAGAGTGTCAATCGCTTGAAAACTATTGCGACACCGTTAGTGACTCCTTATAGAAATGGATTATGACTTCATTCCGAAATCACCTCAACGGAAGTTGTTTGTTGTCGTAAAATGTCGGATGAATCATGGATTTCGTATATTTTATATGTGTAAATGTGTCAACGAGCCACCATTTGTGTTCTCTATTATTTTATTACACATTTTCAATTTTATTATTCGGGTAGATGAGTGTATTCGGGGATATCCATCTTCTATTTAGATTAAAAACCGGTTTATGACAAATATTTATAAGAGTTTTTCGGATTTTTTTTTCATTTCAAAACAAATTGAATTGGTTCAATAGATAACAGATACTATTTTCAATAGTAAGGCAAAGAATTAGAAATTCATGGTATTTTACAATAGGGGTATGAGTTTGATTCTAATAATCAAATATAAGCAGCAAAAGAGTGTTCCGTGAATCTAAGCCGAGTACAGATTCTGATGTATTTTTTCACCATTTTAATTAATGCATTAAATAAGAAAAATGTAACATTAATAGAACACTTGTAAATTATCTTAACCATTTACTTTATTAAATAAATAAAAATTGCGTATTTTATCGCGTTTTGAACCATTTACTGCGTTACAGGGCAGAGTGAGGTGATTGAGATAATTGCTAATCCAGGCTTATGTAATTTTTTAAATTCTGCACAGATAGGGCCAGTTAACAATCTTGCATTTTTAGAAGTATTCAATTGAATGTAATCAATATGCCTTCTGGTGACGTAATTCTCTCTTTTTTCTAAGTACATTAAAAGCGAGAGCCAAGTGTAGTAGCCCGGTAAATTCGATTCCAACCCGGAGACGTTAGCAATGCTATCGTTAAAATATTCCAGCCAGCGATAAATGAACACGGCCGCTCTAAGCTGCGAATACTGCGACGGGGTGTCGTCACATACTAGTGACTGCTTCCAGGCTCCGTTGCAGTAATGAAACGGCCCTGTCGCGGCACCGGTGCGTCTCTGGAGCGGCATATATCTTGCGACGAACCGTTGACTTTCAACCTTATTGAGACAGTATTAAGTCTATTTTAGGTTGACAATGAAACAACGGTCGAGATTCTAAATATCCGACCGCAGCCCGCCGCCGCGACATTAAATTGTAATCGAACGCTTTATACCGACGTCCGCGGCGAAATATCGCGCGGGCGCGGTATAAATATGCACTTATCTCTCTTTTTAGTTAACACAACGTGCATTATGCAGGCCGGTCGGGCCACGTGTTGGACGAATAAAATTTTAGCACCCCGCCATTGTTCTAGGAGCAGGAGCGAGACGGCAGATAGGCAGACGGCAAGGACGATATCGGCTACGAGAGTCCTTGCTGCCAATAAGGACTTTTATCTGTATAACAGAAGGTAGCGGAATCGTCGCCTAACTTGTGAATGTCTTGGTTTTCGCCCCGGGCTACATCAAAAAACGCTGCGCCAGATGATTTGGAAATTTCTCGACGTTCGAATATTGTCGCACTAGGAGTTTCTAAATAGCTTACATACGCTGATATTACCTGAATGAGTTCGTATGACCGTACATTTATGCCAATGATTCAGTATTTGACAAAAATTTTCTAACTCGAAGTTCTAGACCTGCAATAATTTTTTTTCAGGGATTAATTTAACTCGTCTTGAAAAAATAAAAAGTTTAGTATAAGTTCTTCTCAAAACACGTTCTTTTTTTCTATTTATTTTTTTTATCTGTACACCTACCTAATATTCTCTACATCAACCCATGGTTGACTGGAAGACAATGCCATGGGCATTTTGATTCCATAAAGTGAACTATGGTCAATAAGTTACAACTATAGAAAACTTCAAGTGCAATTTCGCTGTTACTCGCCAACCCAATTACTTTAGATTAATTAAAGGTTATTTAATTTTAATTATAGAAAAAACTAATTTAAATATTGTTTATTCGCCCATATTGATTGGTTTATGCGACGTCACAGTATACTAAATTGTGTTTTCTCTGTTCCAGGTAAGCACATCTATCTCTGACGTCGCCGAAGGTAACGAGCGTTCGAATGGAGCCTCGATTTTAATTAATAACGTACTGTTGACTCATTTGATTGATTAATTGTTATTTTAATATTCGCCACGTCCGCAGCGACGGCGTCCCGGGCCATCTGATTGACACATTTTGGCGGTAATTGACGTGTTACGTGAATTTTAAATTGCGCGAGTAATTGTATAACACGGCCGGTAAAAATCGATCGCTCGCGGTCGCCAACCTAGCGAAGGTTGCAGTGCATTTAAGCTGAAAACCCCGCTCTCGTAACACCAATGCGACAATTAATTAAGTGAAAGAATGACAGGACGTTGTTTTTTTAACTTTCTCGAGGCAAGTGATTAATACAAGTTGTTCCTGAGTCCTCAGTCGTCAATCAAATGCTGTCGTAAAAGTTGTTTACGTTGTAATAATAACATTGACAGGGTCATTTTGTTCAAGGATTCTTTTAGTAATTAATGTAAATATTAAATAAAAAGTAAAGTAAAGTAACAGTCTATTTTCAAATTTTCTTATGGCTGGCCAAATGCCTCCTCTAGAGGAAGAGTATAGGGCTCAGTTCACTATGGGACTCCAGTGTGGATTTCTTCATGGCGTTTTCCTCATCATCGAAAATTCCAAATAATAAATTAACAATTTCATTGATGCTGGCACTGAAGTTTGACTCAGATTCGCCTCGAGCATACAGAATTAAAGTAAAGCGCCCGTACGCTAAGCTAACACGGCTCCTTATATTGAGGTAAGTAATAAAAATTATAATTTTTTGGTTTACATAAATCTAGAAAGCAAATTTGGGATCATAACCTTCCTGTTGCTGGTGTTCTTGTTGTTAATCATTAACCGGTTGTTGTTTGTTGATCAAATATTTTTAAATCTTAACATGATTCATTATCTTATTTCTGAATCAATATATGGTGTTCGAAATTAACCAGCCGTGTTATATGATTTAAAACAGAATTAACAAGTGCAGTAGCGTAATTAAAACAAAACGTTGTTTTCGTTTCGACAGTAGTTCGGCGCCGGTGTAGTGGTATTGACACGCTTTGTATGATCGATGTTCCCGTCTCTGATTTGGTAGTGAAAGTGAATCTAGAGTAGATTTCAATTTTACTGATTTACCTTTTCTTATTCTATATCTCCACATACATAAGCGATAGGTAAACAAACTTCTGCAAATTTAGCATAACTTAATCGTATGTAAAAGCTTTTTTACTAGTTAAAAGCATCTGTCTGCTTCAGATTAAATTCTTAACTATTCACGTTGACTCTTAGTGTCGATATCAAGTTTTAAAACAGTATTTTCGTTCTAAATTACCGTGCAAAGACGTTCCCCTGTGCGTTTTAAAAGCGCAAAACCTTGTAGCCGTCGCATAAAAAAAAACTGCCCACCTCCGTGCCTATCAATCAAACGTCATGCCTCCCCGCAGTGTAAACAGCGACAGGTCAAGGGTCCCTCACGTCTGCCCCCCTCCCCCGCCTACTTCTTGCCCCCCGTCGGAGGGGAGACGTCTGACTTGATTGATTCCACATTGACGTGCACATGTATTCGGCAAGACATCGACGCGAAAGTTTTGATGTTGGTCGCGTTTAAATAGCTTATAAACAACACCGGCGCAAAACAGGACCCTGTGGAATACTTCAATAAACAGTCTGTGAGTACTAAAATAATTTCTTCGCTGTTAGTTAAACTTATCATAAATTTATGGATTTATAAAAAATTTGTATATTCATGCAGTGCATTCCGGTAACTACATATTATGCCCATTTAGCCCATATTTTTTGTATGTTATGGTACGATGTATAAAGTTTTACAAATAATAATATCTCACCTTCCTTCAATGTCACAAATATCCTACGTTAGTTAATAAATTATGAAAGATTACAATAAAAGTATGTATACTTCTTCTTCTTCCTCCTAGCCTTATTCCCATATTATTTGGGGTCGGCTTCTAATCCAACTAAATTTTACCTGAATATCAGTTTTTACACAGAGTGACTGGCATCTGACCTCCGCAACCCAAAGGGATACTGAATTCGAAGGATGGATTAGTTGTCAGGATATTTGAAGACGACACTGACATCCTTTAACGATTGTCAAAGGTCTTCTTGACAACCGGGACCGATTTTTTACATGCCCATCCGACGCATGGATCATCTTAATTTTCAGGCAGGGTGATCGGCCCGTATTGCCCTAACCCAACTAAGAAACAACAACACAAAATCATTGTCTCCCCGCGAGATTTGAACCTACGACCTCCGGTTTGTAAAGCAAGGGCCTATACCACTAGACTGCGGAGGCAATTAATAAAAGTATATATACTGTTCTCTCATAAGCAATTCGTAACTAAAATTTTATATCGTGTATGCGAAGACATAATCAAAATAAAAACCTTACGATCCCTTTATACCGGCGTCATAATTAAAACGTTGCGCTGTAACATTCTAAATTCACGTTCCGCATTTCGCCTGGCGTTATGGACGACCAAGAATCCCCGGGCACGTTGCTCTGAAATATTAATTCTCATCATATCGCGGGTGATTGACGGCTGTCTACGCGAGGATATATCCGTCACGGGCGGTAAACAGGCCCCCTCCCTACCGGGCCCCTACAGTGAAATATCTCAATCTTTGCCACGATTTATTGATTGATTCATTGATTCCTCGCTTGCCGGACCGAATTTATGCCTTCGGCCAATTCTGATTCGGCTCTCGTCATTGCTCGTCGATGTTTGGCGCTGAATTATTTATCGCATCACGCGAATTATTTACGCGCCTTTGTTGAGCTGCGTGGTCTTTGATCGCGTACTGTACTCGCTTATACTGCGCTTATGGGTTGATTGTATTTTAAACAATTAGGGTAATTAGTTAGATTAGGATAGTTAGCGCTATCTAAAGCGTTAGACTGTCGCCGTTGCCAAACTGTATTGCTAGCTTTGCGAATCGAAGGTCACATGTTCGTCTCACGCGGGTAAAGTGATTTTGTGTTATTGTTTTTAGTTTGACTATAGCAATACGGCCTGATTACCCGATTGTTTGATAATAATGATGACCTAACGTCGGATGGATGTGTAATTAGTCGATGCTTTACCTGATCTCTTTCCTGTCATAAGATCTCCATCCCATTGGGCTAAGAGAGTAGAGAAAGAGAATGGCGCACTCTGTGTCTACTAATTCACTCGTGCACTATAATATATCCTGCATAGCTGGGTTACCTATAAGTATATTGACCGCTATCACTGAATTCGGCTAGAAGTACATTAAATTAACTCAAAGCGTTGTCAATCGTCGTAGTTATCTTTAAAAACATGTCCTTTATAGAAATGAAAGTATAGACTCACCATTATCCTTAAGAGGGAAACGAGGTGTGAAGTCCCCCCTGCCCCCCGTTCCCGCGCGACATCTGCTCGCTATTTGTCAAACATGGTTTACTATTTTCGTCGGGCGGCGCGAAACATTCACTTTGTCAGGCGGTGCATAAGAGAGCGGGAATATCAGCGAGTAAGGCGATAAGCGATTCACCTTCATCATCGTGATTCGTCATGATTCACTAGTCTTCATCATCCGTCCCGTGTTGATTGACCGAGCGAGCTAAGCGAGTGAGGTTTACAATTACAATTGGGCCGAAAACGTATTCTATGTATGTATGGTACGCGATAACTCTCGAAGCAGTGCTCCAATTTAAATTAAATTTCGAGTGTATGTAGGTAATATTAGTACAAATTTTAAGTTAAAAAAATTGGTTCAGTAGTGTAAGAGATATTGAAATTATTAAAAAAAAATAACCGCGAGAGAAAATAACCAATTTCGCTACGAACTACTAGTTATTTACATTAACTGATTAATTATCTAAGGCTTAGAACAGAGTAGATAAATAGGCATAGTAAGCCTCATTCATGAATTTGATTTTATATTTACCGCTACGATCAAATGTTTGTTTTGAGGGCACACCGCCGAGGGTAGACCACCTACTCGGTTGCATTAGTAAGCCCCATTTTACACTTGAGTCACCATCAACAAGTATCCCCCCTATTGTAATAACCCCTTATTGGGTTTCGCACGTCAATTATCTAGAATAATCTAGCATCTATATTCATATGCGCTCCTTTGAATCACTTGGGTATGAATATAAAATTTAAAGAGAAACCCTATATTGCAGTCAATCATGCAATTTTTTTTTATATTTTATTGATAAATAATACGAACAAACCTTAGTAATTACCTGCCCCAGTTAGATCCGTCTCAAATAAAAATAAGCAGATGCGAAAAGGCAATATTTATTTTCCACCGATCACTCCATAGAGATTAACAATGTTAGAGCATTTTTGGGAACAAGAGTAAAATTATGTAAATGGTTTTTGATAAAAATGTAAATTACATATTATGCCGATTAATATACAATATGTATATAATAAAATTATTCCAATTCGAAAAAAGTCTAATCAGTCTTACTGAATTGGTTTATTTTAATAGTGACGACAAACCTATAAAAAAAAATTGTCGCTTTTATGATTCTGTACTCTTTGCGTAACCAAAAGGACCCTATTACTAATCCTCCGCCGTCTGTCCGTCCGTCTGTCCGTCCGTCTGTCCGTCTGTCTGTCAGCGGGCCGCATCTAACGACCCGTAATAGATAAACAGTTGAAGTTTTGACAGAATATGTATTTCTGTTGGCGCTATAACAACAAATATTAAAAATTGAAATAAATTTAAACGTTAAAGTGGGCTCCCCTACTAGAAATGTGTTTTTTTTCTTTTCGCCCGATTTTAATAATGGCAACAAGACGCTTGATATGTTCACAAAGGGGACCATACAAGTTTTGAATTTTATATTATATGGTGGCACGGAACCATTCGTGTGGTAATCCGATTCGCACTTGGCCAAATTATTCTTTACTCTTTTTCTAAACAACGCAATAATAGAGCGAAATTATATGCAAATGCTGTCCTCATCATCTTCTCTTTCAAATCAATAAATAAGTTATTTTGTTTATTTTTCATTTGAATTTTAACTTTTGAATTTTATAAGAAGACCAGAGAGACAGACGTTACAAGGAATAAGCTAATTTCCTGTCAATCCGTCCCCTTTTGTCGAAGCCGTACCTTTTCAGAACAATTTCTATCCGAGTATTTATTTTAGCAGACACAAGGACGTCTTTCCTCTGATAGTTCTACCGTGACGTGTCACGGACATCGCATTGACAGCTAAACAGTTTGAATTTCTTTTAAATCCACCTGCGTGCTATATCACCCTTACACCTTTGTTCTTAAAGCTCATTTTTCCGTGTGCTAACACCCTGAAAATTTGTTTTCTTGGGAGAGATTTGAACAATTTTCCATTTTCATCTAAAATAGTGCTTATTACCGTGTGGTAAAGTTAAAAGTTACACGTTTGAGGCACCGTACGCTTGCTTGTGACAGACTCCAAGGTTGTTTTGATGGAGTGGGCCGTCAATTAAATAGGCGAGTACTCAGTACGTCTACTGTATGATTGAGTGCAGTGATGCAGATTTACTTTGAAGATATCGCTTTGTATCCACGTCTGTTGCTTGTTTTATTTTGATCCTTTTAGATTCTAATTTATTAACTTCGTCTAGATCTTCGATGTATCGCCATTCTATAGATAAACAGTTTTAAAGTTAATTTTCGTCACCCTTGAAAGCGTTTACCCAATATTTTCTCCACTAACACCACTCAAAATTAACGTGGTCTTGTTGATAAGACAAAATATCCTGAACTTGTACAGATAAACATTTGATATCACTTGTGTCTATAATAAATGTATTTATTATTACACGTGTCAACATGTTACTCCTGTTAACACATGCTATTAAACGTAAGTTGGTCTAAATACGTGCGGAGGGGAGGAAAAAATCGATGATCGGCACATTGTCCGACCCACATCGACTTTGAGTTGTCAAGTTTGATTGAATCAACTCTTTAAAGAGTTACAAAAAGATTAGACATGACATTGTTTCAATATTCAAAATATTTTAAACTTTTTTTTCACTTTGACATTTCGTAGTAACATAAGAATAATATTTTCTATCACCGCATCTAATTTCAAAAGGACTACATCGAGTCTGTATGTAAGGAGGATTTATTACTGGTAGCTCAGCTAATTCGTCTGCTGACAAACCGCACCGTGGTGCGGATTTCGTGGCTATATATAACGCAAATGAAAGCACGGCCGCCGTGAGACGTTGAGGACCATCCATTTCGGCGCTATGAAGACGTATGCCGTTGCATGCCGACTTTAAATGGGATTTATCGGCTGCGCTACAGTTGGAACTATTGTTATATGGCCTAGTGTTCACGTG
>DWHK01000042.1:0-20576 GCA_018247855.1 Graphium androcles | reverse complement strand
TATACAGTTTACAATAAAAATAATTATTTTGCTAGAAGATCGTAGTGCTTCTTATTTTGTTATGCAGTTTTTAGAATCTTTAAATATTTTAACCACTAAATTAGTGTTTATTTGGACATTTTCGTCTATTTATATTAAGACACTATATTATAGTATACTAAGTATAAGCTATGAAGTGGTAATATCGAATAGAACATACTTCTTAATTTTATTTTTTACTGACCCTATAAATAGAGGGCCCACACATGAAGAATGTTAAATAAAGGTCCGACACATTATTAACCCCTGTTGATGATGACCCAAGGGTCCGAGCTGTTTTATTCGATCGTAAAGATTTTTACTTTACTGTTATTTCCTTTACATAATTATCCCTTACCCTTTATAAAATAATTTCATTAGCTAAAGTAAAATATACGGACAATAAAATGTTTTCATAATAATATCTACGTGCTGTAAAATTTGTTTATCAAGTTTTCAGCTTTTCGTAAAATTTTGTACTAAGTAATCGCTTATTTTAACCGGAAATTTTCGATTGAGAACCTGAGTTCTCAAAGGAAAATTTCCGTAATGCTAAAAAATAATGAATCTGTAATCCGTGTTCCTTAAACCTTTTCCTACGTAAAAAAAGCATTTCATTCATTATTCATTGTGAAGGGTTTATGCATGTGTACGTTACATTTCTAATGTGCATGGGATTATTTTTAATATGTGACGTGTGTTGGAGCCTAGTAGTTAATACTTTTTTTAGATTTTATAAGATACTTGCTTTTGCCTACGGTTTCACCTGCATAATATTGTTTTTAGGTTTTAATTTTTTTATACGGAACCCAAATTTGACAGACAAACCAACAGACATACAAAAATTGTAAACACTGTTATTTTGGTATATGTACAGTATACACACACATAATCATGTAGTAAAAAGCGGTTGTTTTATTATTACAAACAGACACTCCAATTTTATTTGTATAGATGAAGCAACATGACGGTGTTGTCAACGGTGTACAAATTACTTCATTTACGAAGTCTACGCTAGCTAGCTTCCATACTCAACTATTGTGGCTAACTGTTGAGAAATTATGATATAGATCGATTTTACACAAACCGGAACCCGCATCGTATGTTTGTAAATCTTTCTAATGTGTGTACTTTCCCTTTCATAAACTAAATTCATGATTGCTGCCAACTAATATAGACGATCTAGAGATCCCGCAGTGGTCGAACTCCGAAAGAAAATTTTCAATAATTTTTATATTTATGTCACACTTGTCATTTCGCGTAATATTTAAAAAAATGCCTTGAAATTCAATTAAATTGTGTGAATTTTGTCATATCATTGTGATGAGTAAAATAAATAGTGTACATAATAATTTTGTTTATTCAAATCTTTGGGGCCCAGGTTAAAGTAATAAGATAACCTGGGCCCCAAAGAATCTTTAAGAAAATTGTATAATGAAATAAAAATATTGATTGTTGCTTCTCAATACATATTGGAGAATTTGTTAAAATTTATTAATTAAAAATGAATTTTCAAGATAATTATTTTAATCTACATGATGTAAATACTAGGAACAAACATAGATCAATTCCTTCTATTACAAGACTGAGAAGGATAAGTAAATCTTTTATGGGACAATGTATACGCTTCCACAATTAACTCCCAGAAAACTTTCAAAATGTCTGTTAATAAATTCAAAAAAAAATATTAAGTAACGTTTGTGTGTTAAGTTACAATATTAATGAGTATTTAAATGATAACACACCCTGGTAATGAACTGCTCGCTCCAGGCTCTTTAAAGTACAATAATAGGTTGGTGTTAATATTATATGATACAATTAATTAAAAATATTATAAGTAAGTGTGATCACTTCTATATTTAATAAAGAAATTTGAATTTGAATATTAATTTATGTATTTCTAATGCATATTATAAAAAATAATACCTTTTTGCACTTCTTCTCTAAATAAACATTAACTGTCCCAAATTTCATGCTCTTCCGTCCTTTTTGCTTCACGTAATGATATAATGATTTACTACCCATTATTTTTTTTTATTTTCGCCGAAAAAACTGCGAGCAGCCAAAATTTCATAATAAAAAGCCTTTTTTGTGGGCATAGTTTCTATTTTGATAGAAACTATAAGAAGAAGTTATATTACAAGGCCTCATAAAGTAATTTTGGGTAAAAGAAAATGAAATTGTGAAAATGATTCCCGAAAATTTTCATTTTTCTTACTCAAGATGGACGTGATCGTGCTTGTATAAGTTTGGTATCAAACTTGTTGTTTGAATTTGTGATGAGTCGGCATATTTCATTGATCACCACAACCGGTCGTGAACATTACATTGTTTACATGATTCTGATGATATCACACATTCTGGAAAGCGGAAAACCCAATTATGGCTTTTCAAAATATAATTGTTATGGTCAAGAGAATTTGCACTTGTATCCAAATAAGTACTTTTCTTAGAAACGAGCGACATCCGGTTCGTCAAACTCATGTTTGGCCTTTGCCAGCGACGTCAAACGGAAGGAAGCCAGGGTCATTGGACTTTATGTCATAACTCTTAAAAGCCTTATGTTGCATGAAGAAAAAAAAAATATGCATTATTATTTTAATGAATACTTTACTATGACACGTGACAAATTCAGTGTGTTGTTTAAATTACATTTGCCGTGGCACGGTAGATTCCATCCGAAAAATCAGCAACGTCTTCTTTTGTTATGTTGTGTGTGTTCTATCGCCGAGATCACAGTTCGGCAGGAAACAAGTATCTAAAACGAGCTATGGATCGAGAAAACTGAATCAAACTGGAGGAGCCCAATTAAACTTATCAACTTACTTAAACAAAGTACCTGAATAGGAAAAAAAGTAAAACATTATGCTATGTTACTTCACACTTGTAATATTTAGGTCATGGAAAATATAAAGGCTTTACTACTATTATTCTTGTGTATGTCCTAGATGCGTTCTATCCGATTTGGGTGAGTCACCAGGTGTAAGCTTGGGTGGTACGTTCAGTGGCTGAGCCCGCGCAAATTAATACTTCGGACCACGAAGAGCGTTATCAACTAAATACAGTTATCATCGTAAATGCGTAATTTATTGATCCAATCTTCGAATGACAAATTTTATACAGTTATTAAATGATCGGCGTTCCTGATAACGGCGATAAGAACCCTTACAGAGAGCAAAACATATCACGCGGCACGAAAATGGAAGGCTCGCGACATCTGTTCACAGGATGCCGCTGCGCCGGGCCTCTAATCTTGTCTATGCTATAACACGGCATTATCATTTATAATGTGCTATATTGCTATTTAGATATGGAATTAAATAAGTCTCTGACATCTTGACTTCTAAATTTAACAAGTACCAATACCATTACCAATAACCAATATCTAAATAAATATAAATCTTGCTAATACCTCACCCAAACCAGAAATTTGTAGACATAATTGACAGACCAAACGAAGCGAGTGAGTTTTACAATGACAGGTAGTTCGAAAGCACATTTTATGTGTGTGTGTAAGTTTGCCTGTGTTAACTCTATGTTCCGCGATAACTCTCGAGCCGGTGTCAATTTAAATGAAATTTGGATTATATGTATATAATACAAGTACAATTTTTTAAGTTTATTGGACATCAAAATCTGTTCTGTAGTTTAAAAGATATTGAAACAAACGCGAGGTCCAAGTTCGCGGCGAACTACTAGTAAAAAATTTAACAAATAAAACAATGGCGAGGTACAACTTTATAAAGAATTAAATATAAAAGCATCGTTTGTGCGCAAAGTTTAATCTTTAAACTTATAATAAATCAAAGTGTTTGTTTGTCACGTTTGAGAAATTATGACATTTACCGGTTTTGTGTAAATCCGGCTAAAAAACTGGCAATCGTATATCGAAATATTTCCAATTTATAAATCAAGTATATTTTGTTACAGTGCACATCGCAAAATTACAGATATGAAACAAAATATGTGCTAGCGGTATTTATCCACTTCTTTTTAAAATATTAGTGTGGCGATACAAGACATCGGTAATATTTTAAATTCAAGGTTAGATAAGAATCCAGGCAACAGTGTCCATCGGCCTTCGGTGGATGGTGCACCGTAGACTCGTGTCTGACTAGACGAAGAAGAGGGAAGAGACTAGACCGTAGTAGACTCCTGTTTACCGTGGAGGAGGGCGGAGGCGCGGAGGTCCCGGAGGTCCGCGCCTGTCCGCCGCCGATTAGGCAGTTATCGCGCTAATTAGAGCGATGATCGATGTCTCCGCTAAGCCTCCGCGGATAAGATAGCCGCCGACTTATCGCCGCTTATTGTTCACCAATCTGCTGTAAAAATAATTGTCGCCGCGGACGCCCGGCCGATAGGTATTATTGACATAAATTCACGGATTAAGGCGCATTATGGACACGAATAAATACATACGCGTATGTGTGTATGTACGTGGGCGAGGCACTCGAGCTGTACCTACCTACAAGGTCTCTCTATCTTAATATTGGTAAAAAATAATATTTCTTTGTGAAAGTATTTAGTTTTTGGTTAAAAATTTAATACATAATAATATAAACCCAAGAATGTTTTTGTAAGTTTTGTTCCAGTCCAGTAGTGGATTTTATTGGACGAGTAACAGCTGAGGCCTTTCATTTCGACTATCACTAATGCACTTTATAGGATATTGCTTTAGCACATTATAGGAAATTCCAGACATAACTATTTCAGTGATTTAATTCCAATTCTTAATTAGATTTCTAAACTTAAATCTGCACTGTTATATATCAATTAAATAAACCTAGGAACAAATCGATGTATCTTGTCACTTTTTAATAAAGAAAGGTTGACAAGCTAGCAGATGATTCACCTGATTTTAAGTGATACCGTCGCCCATCGACTCACACAACATCCAATGAATTGCGTGTGGGTTGCTAGCCTAGGAATTTGGATAGATTATGTTCAATGGGTAGGATAGGTCAGAAATATATTAAGCATTCGAAGGGGAGAGGAGTGGGAAAAAAGAGTTCATGGATACTTAATTTTATACTGACTTATGTGAGGGGCGGTGATACTTCCCCGGGTGAGGGCGGCCGTAGTAGTGCAGTATGAGCTGTATGAAAGATGTTATGCTCTTTGATGATTATATCAAAATTGAGGTCAGGAAAGTCCCGTGAAAAAAGGCTTGTTACTGAAAGTCAAACCATGCAATGACGATAGAGATTCGTAAATATCTGCTAAAAGGTGAGGTTTAAACTTTCTTAGCTTCTCTCACGACACAACCTACGTCTGCGCCACCTACGTAACACTGTTGCAACTGCATGTAACCCATTGAAAAAGTGGAATTAGGAAAATTGTCAGGATATTATTCGTGATCGAAGATTAGAATGCTATTTTTATCAAGAACTATTTGACGTAAACATTACAATCATTTCGATTTCAATGATTCGCAATGTCACAAATCTCTTATCTCTCTCAGATATGTCTTTCCCAACATAATCTCTAGACAATTCACAAGGTCCCGCTACCAAGAAATCGCTTCTTTTGTCTGTTTTATCTCATTCTAAAAGGATCTGTTTTTATTACGTGAACAGTGGAAATTATTTTATAGTCTAGTAATGCTAGTGAGAGCATCCATCACGCGAATACCCATGATAGTCAATATTGAACCACAAAGAGATAATTTGTTTTATTTAACTACATTTATATCAGCTCATGACATAGATTTTCTTTAAAAAGTAATGCCTATAGTCACGTATTATAACCACAAATAATAATTTGCGAAAAATGTGTTAAAATGAGTTATAAAAGCTTTAGGGCAATATCCATCTCAATATGGCCGATAATCAAAATTCATAGGAAACAGGTCGGTAAACTTAGCTTAATGTATTATTAAATACAGATTCATTAACTGTATGAACAAACTATTGGTGTTTACAGCTCTTTATGACATTACGACAAACAAGATACGATGGGACTGTTCGTCCACATTCTCCTTTAAGTGATCAATAGCACTCAAAACAGATTACAGTAACACATCTTGACAGTGTTCTGTTAGTGTACTTTAGCAAAATGAAAAGCCTCTCATGTGGTACAAATCAATCAATTTCTTATAATTATAGCCGTAGACATTTCGTTTCAATTAGTGGACATGGGAAGGAAAAAGTAGGATTATGTAGGTAGCAAAGCAAATTGGACATAGAAAGGAAAAGAAATTTGGTAATAAAGGTATCAGATGCAATTTGTCATAAGAAGTATCAAATTTTACATTCATTCAACTTTAAGCAGCAGTTAAGAAAAAAGTGACGCATTACTCCCACTACTCCCGGTGCGGGGATTTTGTTTACAGACAGATTAATATGCAAACATAGACACAAGTCATTCAGTAGTAACTAACGAACTTGAAAATATAAATTATATTATTTGATAAGATATCAGGCAGTGAATAGGTACAATTGAAACAAAAAAAGTTAATGCCTTTGTAAACTATCAACGTCTTTAAAATGTCTAATAAATGTGATATTTTGTTTCCCAACCCGAACTTGTTATAGTAATGTTTTGTGGGCGTCTGACACTCTCTGTCATGTATTTTGTAAGTTGCACTCTTTTGCCATTATTCTTTTTATTTATTTAAACTTTATTGCAAAACCTTATAAGAGAAATACAAACAGCGGACTCAATGCCATTTGGACATTCTCTGCTAGTCATCCTTGCGTGGAGAGAGATGCCATTATACTTTGTTTAGTTAGAATGTTTAAAAAATTAAAATAGTACACGAGTATTGTCTCCATTTGTTGGTTCATTTACTTCACACGGTACACCTACAGTGTACGGGAGAAGATGGAATCGCTCCGCACAAGTCATTGATAACCGAACAGATTTCGGCTGTGCATGCATCACAATTAAAATACACACTAGAAGAATGTGCACACATATATAGAGGCAATCTTCACTAGCTAGACTTTGCATACCAGAAGCTGAATCCATTCCACTTGGAATGTTTCACTGCATTTGATATACTTTGCTCTTTTCGATCGATCGATTGACTTTAATGAGAAAAATTATTGATGTTTTCTTTGGTTTCATATATTTTACTGCCTTTAGGTTCTCTTAAATACTTCTTGAGCAACGTCTGTTATTATTAATAGTCACCTTTCCCCTTAAATTTTGACATTTCTAGATTTAAGTGTAACAACCAATAACCACATAAAAAAATACAATCAAGTGATCAATCCATTATAGTATGTGATTAGGATATCACATAATTAATGCTCAAGTCTGCATACGGATCTACGTCCAGGGGTATCTAAATAAATATTGTGCAAAAAATGTTGTAAGTACTATTGTAGCCTATAAAAATACAAAATTTTAACAAAACAAATAAAGCCTAAGAATCCTACTATGACTGTTTTATTTGCACATTACTGTTGTAAGCTGATTTTTCAATACATTTTAGGATAAAGGTACAAAATGATAAATTCCAATTTTTATTAATTCATCAATAATGAATGCGTACTACGTTTGTCTCCCCGCCTGCAAATTTCTTTACATAAGCATTGGAAATTTTATATTTCATTGAAAGCGTCTATTGTTTCCGAATCAACCTATCGATGAAGTACTTCGATCTGTCCGTACTGATACGAGGAATAATGCTTTTGCGTGGTTCCATCACTATCAAACAAATGTTTGGCAACAAATCTAATAGCAAAAACAAGTCCGTAATCAACATTGATCAAATCTGATCTAGATCCGACTAATTACAAAGTTAAGTTAGAAACGGGAACAACTATATCAAACGTGTAACAAAATTTTTGGCCTTTTGAAAATGAAAGAGGCAGCTTACCAGATGAAGAAGCGCTGTATCAACGGACAGACAGTACTAAGGATCGAAGGCGCGAGAGTATATGAATTATATTATAAGCATTTAATGGAAAATTCATTATAACTGAAACAGTGTAACAATAAACCGTAATAAGCTGCAGCAGAGAATATTTTAGTTTACGTTGTTAAAGATCTTAAGTGTTTCAGTCGCCAATGGACGCAACACGCAAGATGCAAAGAGTTGTGTGTGTGTTGATAGCCTGCGAATTTGGATAGAACAGGCTATTAGGTAGGATGGGCCGGGAAACATTAAGGACGGAGGGGAAAGGATTACGAGAAGGAAATGGTGGGAATGACCATCCGGCAGCCCCAAAAGCCATGTATACTTTATTTTGTGCTGACTTTGTGAAAGGCGACGGTACTTCCCCGAGCGAGCGGCCTTAAAAGTAGGAAAAAGGATCTTATACTCTATCGCCTAAAATGTGATCTTATCTAGTTTCATGTTCTAAATATCATCATCTAAGTTCAAGAAAAAGCAAGCCATTAAACGTTTAGAATTGGTCTTTCGCCAGCATGTAGTAAAACCGGAAAGAAGAGAGATAAATTTTTACATATCTCTAATGTAAGCTTTGACAATCTTTAACAGTTCCGAACTTATAAGACAACGAACAGTCCGTACGATGAAAGGTTCGCCCAAAAGTATGTATGGAAAGATGTTTAGTTGCCCCTGGTTACACGTGCGCTGGAACTTTATTATAAAAATAACATTGTTTAAACATCGTAATCACCAACGAAAAAGAGATAAGGCGCGATAAGAGCACAGTGAAAATATATGGTTTGCGTTAAACGATGCAATAGCTAACTACATGTCATGTACCCGTACTAGTCGTCTAACAACTTCCACCTTGCTTTGAATTAGTTACGACGCTCATGTCTAACTTGGTGATATGAAAAATAATATTTAAAACATGAAAATTTTAATACAATAAGGTTTTCTATTTCAAGGTCGAGAATCTTTTCCCCGGGAACGCGTCAAGTTATCGAGCAGAAATTAAAACCAAATACTCAGGTCTGTAAACCTTTAGGGCTGTGTAAAAACCAATATTGTAAGTTAACGTAATCAAAAGATACGGACGTTTCTGCCTCACATTGTCGCATACTCGCAAGGGATTTAAAACCCAGAACTTGCGTTAATCTAGAATCATGAAATTTGGCAAGAAGCGTTGCAGCATAAGTAAATGAAAAATGTGGAAATCACACATACATATGACATACGTATGACATACATATGAATAGAATACTCGGATAATTCCGGCTCGCATTTGGACGGTTTTTTCAGTTCTAACAAGCATATATTTTATAAAATTACATTAATATGGTATGACGATATACATGTTATTTAAAAATAATTTAAGAGGCATATAAATGAGTTTTAGCAGGTTAAGGCAAAAATGATAAATAGTTCGTTTTATTAAACAAAAATGAATTAAACTTTATACTTTTACAGAAGCTGTAGTCAATCAATGTAGTCAAATAGTTTATCTGTATAAATTATGAATTAGTGGTTTAGCAGTAATCGATTTTCACACTGATTTTGTGAATATTTTCTTTTTTTATGCCAATTCTCAGTCACCCGTTCGCGTAATATTTTAATAGGGTCACAAGGAACTCGTCACATATGTAAATAAGTGTAAGCAAAGCAAATTAAAACCCAATTTGACTGAGGCAGGGGCCTAATCCAGATTGGCAAGAAAACGAAGGCCTAGAGTAGGGCATTGAGCGCAAGCGGCAGTGCGATAGAGCATGTTTTCCCTTGGCAAGGCGCGGTGGGGGAAGTAGGAGAGCGGGCGGCGGCCAATGGGCTGGCGGCCCGCCCGCCGCGCCGCCGCCCCGCCGCAGCCGCCGCCGCCTCAGTGCAGCGAGCGTCCGGCCGCACGAGAGCGCAGCGGCCACGTCCGCGCCGACCGCGCCGAACGCCGCAGAGAGAACACCAGCCCCAGATCCGAGGACGGCACCCGCCACGCTCACGGTAAATACATTGTGCTCTTTACACTTTGATTGGAAACGAGCGGGTCGTATAAGGATCGTGGAAAACATGACGTACGTTTTTCTTCTGTCGAATGAATTGTGGCTGGCGTAATGCGGAGGTGGAAAATCTTTAATTGAAAATATGAACGGGGAACGAGTTATGAAAATTGAATTTCTAATTTTACTTAAAATCATTTTGCACGGCATTAAACTTAGTGAATGTTTTAGTGGCTTTCTAGTATTATGTGTGATAGCAATTTTTGACGTGAAACGTTTTTAAGCGCTCATGATTAAAACTTATACCGTATCAAAAATAGGTCTATAACGTCTATATATTTTGTTCCTGATTTCTTACATCTTTTACAAAGTCGAGATGGTCGTTTTAGTTTGTATCCAATAGCTTGTATTCCAACACAAATCTATCCGATTTTTTCATAAGAGAGCACACGGTTCGATTAAGGTTAAATGATATCCGACACCGCGTTCGAGGAGCTGCAATTGCGTTACCAACCTCCTCCACCCTCCTTACCCAACATAAATAAATATAATATGGATTTTATAGGTTGTATTTTAGGGAGTGATTCTTCCCGTACTAGCTGGCTAACTAGTGCATAAAAGCTGTATGGCCTTTGCCGCTCTACCACGGCGTAAACTTGTGAAGTGTCAGTATTTATGATTTTTTGAATTCATTAATTTTTTTTTAATCTGTTGGCTTTGAA
Organism: Graphium androcles; assembly: GCA_018247855.1. NCBI lineage: Eukaryota > Metazoa > Arthropoda > Insecta > Lepidoptera > Papilionidae > Graphium > Graphium androcles. The sequence continues at coordinate 10,008 of DWHK01000042.1, read as the reverse complement.
GTTGTTACATATACAATGTCGTTCTTTATAATTAATCATCAATACAAATCCAGCTGAAACCTACGTTTTTTAACATAGTAATTTGCGACAAAAGGAGAGCGACATTTGCCGTTCATTTTCTTACGTTTAAATGTGATTGTTACATTATTACTTTTAGAGGGATACAGCTAATTTAAATATTTTGTACCATAATGTCAATTTATAACCATTGGAAGCTCTTAATTAAATTATTACTCTTATAATTCCTTTCACGCCCTCAAATTTTCGACGCAGTAGAACAAAATCTCTTCTACGTACAGCTTTTATATTATAGCATAAATCGCTTTACTTCCAAATAAAATAAGGCAAAATTTTAACGTTTTTAATTTTCAAGACTTTCATTCTAACCTTAAGAAATATCGTCAGATAAGTTGTGTCCCCACGATACCCGAGATATAACATGAGACAAATTTGGTGACTTTATTAAGGAAAACTTGGAAATTATAGACTTAATGGGAAGAAACTTCGATGCCTCAATAATGATTGACTTTGCACAAAGGTGTGATATGACTAATCGATTCTTGTGCAGTGCTTTTATTGTGCAATTTTCAATGAATATTTTCTCGTGTAATAATTTTATTTTTGTTACGGCTAAATACACACATGGTGACTTTGAACTACGCTCACTTATCCTATTATTCATTTATTTTTATCTGTTTTTGTTTTTAAACCAGATATAATAACCGTACATTATATGGCGTAACAAAACCTTGCGCTTTTAAAATTATTGTAGCACAAGAATTTATCTTTGAAAATTCAACAGATACCGTTTACTATTGATTTCTAATTGGAATGGGGGACTAAATAAGTCAAAAAGTAAAATTAGACATGATGAAAATATTTATTAATTAATTAATTAATTCAACGGTATTATATCAGTCGGTGTGTTGATGCTGTGGTCGGCAGTCGGTATGAACGTCTACAGTCTGGGTTGTCGCCCGCGCGAGTCGTTGTGTTCTTTTTTTGGTGAAAAAGACATTTAAATTTTGCCATCCCTATACGTATTTGAAAATATATTGTATGTGCATAAAATAAACTAAATAACGAAAAGTGGTTATAAAAGTCTGAAAAGAACTGATGCACAAATGTATAAGAAATTGAAAGACATACAAAATCAATTAAATTATTTTTAATTTCCGGAAAGGAATCAAGGTAACAGTCATTAAAGAAGCCTGTTATTCTGTCGAACAATACCATCACATTTGTTTATATGACTCAATCTCTGCACTTAAGTCTTTTTGGCACTTTTAGTTGATTTCGTGCGCTGATTCGCGTCGCCGCCGGCAATGGGCCGTATTCTAGAAACTACGTTCGAAGATAACAGTATTTAGTGCTTTCCTATTAGCCTCCTTGCTGAATAATATCTATTATTCTTATAAGAAGATAGTAACTTTGTAAAATAAGCAATTAGAGGTACACATTTTCACTGAAGTTGATGAGCAGATCGTTCACCCTATGATAAAGCAGTACAGCTGTAACCCCAAGGGGTGGAAGTTGTATGGGTCTGAGACCTATGTTTAAAAACAATGTTTTCAAATATACTAAGAGGCAAAGGACCTATGTCATAGATACTCCTTCCAAATCAATATCAAAATTTTTTATTCCGATTTAGGCTTTTTTAAGCTCTTGCGAACGTCAAAACCACCACAGGTTCGGAAACTAGACCAGCCCAGAGAAGAACCGGCAAGAAACTCTGCGGTCTTGTCTCTTTTTCAACATATAATTGTGTACATTGCATCAGTATAATAATAACATCATCTGGATAGATCAAGCAGCTGCCAAGGTATTTGAAAGTGCAGATCATGAATGAATTACTTTTACACTTCTTGGACCTCAATCTATAGTTGAACAGAGTAGTAGCCTTTTTTATAAGCGTTAACTTTACAATATTTCGGGTAAAATTAACCTCATTAAGTTCATTTTAAGTATTAGTAAGCTTATCATACATTTGTATGCTCTTGTATAGAAAGTTGTAGACCTTTCGGTTTTGGCTATTCTAAACCTCTAGAAACAATGTTCTCTCAATGCTCTCTGAAAAAAATTTTCCAACGCCCCGCTCTACGTGGTCTACTATCGTTTTTGGGAAAAAGATCGATATATTTCCGAACAAACATAATACGTTCTTATATTAGGTGTGGGTGTGTCGGTAATTCCTTTCCGGTTTTTCGCTAAAGAAAACATCTTACTTACAATGGATAGTTAAAATTTATGTAATCAAAGTAATCGCCATCTCTCAAGCAATTTATGGATGTCATTCCTAAAGAACAGTTTCTCCTTTGAGCTAAACCATTTATCGAACCATTTTTACCTTTTCGAAATCGGCGAAGCGCTGCTCTGCAATCGCGTGCGCCGTCGATGCGAAAGGGTGGTAGCCGGTTGGAGCCAAGTCTGAAGATTATGGCGGGTGTGATAAAACTTCCCATCCAAGTGATTTCAATACTTTTTCGAGTGGTTTTGGCGGGTAAGACGGCGTTTTGCCACGTGCAGGAACTAGTGAAAATATTTGATTTAATAAAAGCGATTATATCCATGACATTTTAAAACAGCGGACAATGCTTTACCGGTTTTGTAAGTTTAAGCGTGGGGCGCACCCCCGGCAAGGCTAAATAAATATATACGCGTGCAAATGTTTAAATCAATTAAGCGCCTAATAAAATATTTGTATGAAAATATACATATAACGTGAAACGGAATAAATTTCTGCACTTACATATAGCGGTAGAGGAGCTGGCCATAAAGTTGAGATAAGTTGTATTGACATTATTAAAGTTGAGTAAAAATCGCTGCAACATCACGTTTCTTTTAACAGGAGCCTATTTTATTTGGTTTTTTTATTTGTTGTCACAGAATTTCTTTTTATCCGTCATTTGAGAACATTTTAAATCTCATTCCAGCTCTGTAATAGAAATTAAGGAAATAAGAAAGAAATATTTTTGTATTCATACTTTTATTTTTAAAAATTCTTAAGAAGGGTTAAAAGGATGGCTAATGTTAAAATGATCTGCTTAGTGTTGCCACTTGGAGCTCTTTGAACTGCCTCCAGTCTCTTGGTATACTTCTAATTAAGTTATTAAATCTTGACGTATAGCGTTCTATTCTTTCTGAGAAAAGTTTTTAGATTCTCCTTAAATTTGCGGACATTTTTATAATCTGTCTTCCATGCCTGTTTCATACATGCGCTGTGAAATTTAAGCCAAGCTAGCTTGCTGTCCACCCTGTAGCACCGGTATCGCAGTCTTGAAGTATTCGACAGCTACCGCCGCAGTAGAGAGACACATTGTCATCCATAAAAATAAATTCATCTGCCATGAAAGAGGCAAATAGCAATACAAATTCCTCCCAAAGTGTGAACGGCATAGCGTGCTGCTGTTTTAGGCACATTCTCGATGACTCAGAGAACCATTTGTATCTACTCCGTATTAGTTGCCCACCTTATGTCTCGTTCCAATTGTGAATTTATTCATTTTTGATTGTCTGTTAAAACATTTTATTACGAATTTCTCCGAGTTTTGTTTTTATACAGATGAAATTAGAGTCAAGTTTCTAAGTACGCTAGTTATGAAGTTCCGATCATTGCTGACCACAGAGTCCCGTTTACATTGCTGCCCTGTGAGGACCACACATCTTCACCCCCGTGCGCCACAGCCCTAAATACTCGATGTTGATCTGCATCAAAATCGCAAACGGCGAAGGTCGCGAAGTACCACCGCCCACCACGAAGTCGGCATAAAATAAAGTATCCATGTCTTTTTGGGTTGCCGGATGCCCATTCCTACCCTCTTCTTTTTCCACTTTTTTCCCTTCCAAATCATTAATTATGTTTACTAAAATTATATTTACTATGTGACCAATGCGCATAATAATAACAATCGGCTAATTGAAAACCTTGGTGTCTGGTTTTAGGTGAAAGACAAATTGGTGCCCTAGCTTCTTTTTACAGAATCAATCTGAAACTAACCTCTGTGACTTGTATTAAAGTAAAATTAACTTGGACTTGTATTAAATCAAGTATTAAACTCTGTGGACGTCGCGGGCACCCGTCGGCAACTGTTGCAGTTTAACACGTGTAAGGTGAATTGAACTCTGCACTGTTACCAAATCTTTTCTATAACAAAAGATAAATATCACTTAAAATTATTCTAATAAGTTACTTTGTTTCATATTTTTTAACTCAAAATTACAATGAAAAACAAACTAGTAGTATGCCACGAACTTAGGCCTCGCGATTATTTTGTTTCACATTTATTTCAATATCTCTTGAAATACTGACGAACGACGAACTTAAAAATTGTACTAATATTACCTACATATATTCTAAATTTTATTTAAAAGTGGAGCACTGGTTCGAGAGTTATTGCGTTACATACATGCATACTCACTCGCTTCGCTCGCTCGGTCAATTAATGTTCTATTTGTCGTTGACCAAAACCTCGTAAACGGAGATGACTACGCATGTTTCACTCTCTTTATTTTGTTGTAATGACGAATGGTTAGCCTCGAAGCTTATTTGAGCTAAATGTTATTACGATTCAAATTTGAATCTAAGTAATCTCTTTCAGAACCATCTAGAATGCAACAATCTAATTAAATAATAATTATTAATTACGATTAAAAGTGTGTATTGCGTTTATTTGCTTTTGTTAAGTAAATGTAGTATCGAAAGCAGTCACGGCTGCGACGCACAATTATTGCTTCGAGAATTCGCGTGACGTCGCAGAGTCGGTGACGTCGGCCGGTCGATGAATAATGGCCCAGACAAGCCTTAGTCGGCAAATACGTCGCTTATTTCAAAGTTCCCTTACGTACGAGCCAAGAGCCTCAGCATTTCAACGAGCCGTCGTTACACTAACAGATGACGCGGTAGATTTAGTTTTGTTTGTTTTAAACGACATCTTTATGTGCGTCTAAACTATTTAGAAAGTGTTATATAAGAATAGTGAATGTAATGACACCGATTTAGCATCCCAGGATAATATTCTAAAGGTTTTTTGGGCTCCATATTATTGAAGTAATTGTTAAGTTAGGTGGTTGACATAGACGAATCGGTCTCCCCGCTCCGCCATTGCCGCGTTAGAATGCCTGCGATAAATATTTTTAATAATACTGACGTTATCACAAGATGTAGGGCCCGGTGTGGTTATCGCTGGATCAGTGTGCTGTGCAAACACCTCGTCATAAAATGAACGAACGCAAGGTGCCAGCTCATTTTGTGCCTTAGTCCAATGCGTCTAGGTGCGTATTCCTTTCCTGCAGGGGTTTTGTGTCTGTCGCTGGTAAAAGCGACCGTAAAGCAATAGCGCCAAGGTGCACAGTAGCCTACAAGGCACGTTGTTTGCCCGCCGCAAGCAAGCAGCGCCCAAGCGCAGACCTTCCGCCGCGAGCGCCGACGCACCCGACGCGTTGCTCCAATTCTCCTAACGTTTTGTAACCAACTCTACGTTTAATATTAGGGCTCACGATAACATACAAGTTCATGCGATGTCAAACGATAGTATTGAAGATCAACGTGGAGCCGTCAAACGATCACGGCGTTTTTAGTAAAATCTTCAAGGTACTTCCGTTGCTAGAGCAGCGATCGTGGAAGGCAGAGCGGGCGACGGGTGCGGCGCCGGCGCCGGCTCTTGAACCCGTTCCCTATTTGTATTTCCGTGCCGGCACGGCTCTTCCACTCGAAACTTGATGTTTTGTTTGCTTAGAGTCGGCCTAAAAAGTATAACTACATCCTTCCGACGGAAAATTTGTAAGCTTTATTTCTAGGATCTAAAGATTAAGAAGTTTTTGTTATTTGCAGTAACGGCATGGAGAACGTAACGTCGCTGAGTCGCGGTGGCGATGAACATCGGCAGGAAGAGAACGGGACTGGCGTGGGGGTGGGGGGCGAAAGTACCGCCGCCGGAGGCGCTCTGCAGCTTATTAAGAATGAGGTGCGCGCGCCCTCTTCCGGCGAAATGGAGAGTTCCAACGAGGTGGCAGGCGGCGAGCCCCACTCCGTCATCACGTCCCGACGCTCCCTGCGCACCATAACAACAGCGGGTCACATCGCTGACGCGGCGGACCTGCCTCCCGACGAGGGCGTCAAGGACGAACCCCCTGAACCGCCACCACTCGAGTCCGATCAGCAGCAAATTCAGTACGCTCCCAAACTCGAGGAGAGCGCAGAGGGGCGCGTCTCACATCATGCCTATGATGAGGAACGCTTGCGTCTTGCTGAGGCAGAGACCGCTCGCTACCTAGCTTTCAAACAGGAACCGTACCGAGCGCTCCAGTCGACGGCACCCACCGACAAGCGGCCAATGGTGCAGTTCGCTCGCGCTCCTCCACGGCCCCCTTATAGCCGAGGCCTTGCGCTACGCTACGGGGCACCACACCACGTCATAGTAGCTCAGGAGGGCGAACCCGAGGAGCACAGCCATGAAGCTTTCCTTGCGCACAAAGACAAAAGTGAGCAGATGCAGGCGTATGCCGCGCAAAGTGAGGCGAATGTTGCACAGGACGCTCGCCAGTACGCCGCAGCGCTCGGAGAACAATCGGCGGCAACTACCACTCTCGAAATGATCCAGACCACTTCGCTTAGCAATCAGCAGGCGGTCGGTGTCGCGTATCAGCAAGTCAAGTACGAGACGCGGGGTGAAGCCGAGCCCCGGCCTACGACATATGCAAGCCTTCAGCCAGTCACGTCGGTGCATGGAGGCTACGCGTACGCGGGCCAAAGTCCGCAGTATGCTGCGAGCGCCGCTTATGGTGCTTACGGCGGCGGCAGCAAGGAGCTGCTCACTCTGTACGGCGGCGCCGCGCCGACCTCGCGGGGCGACGAGTCACCGCCGGGCCAGCTCCTCTACAGGAGCGACCCCACGCTCTCCTCATCGTCGCTCAACTCTCGAGGGGCACACGTCGTGTATGGTTCGGTGGTACCCCAGTCACAAGCGGTATACGAGGCGCCCCCAAGCCCAAACTCACAGCAAGTGAGTGCTTTTATATATTTTTGTAGTATATCTAAAGTATTATAATAATGTTTAAAAATATCTTTCTTTTGTTCAGGTGACACTGTACACGCATGGAAATACTGTGCAATATAAAGTGGGAGGGGATCACTACTTGGGGCAAGGCGGCGGAGTCGAGTACGTGCCCGTGTCTGGCTACGAGGGCGGCTTGCTGGTCGAGAGCTACGCGGCGCCCACCCAAGCGTGGCCCACGCACAACCTTTTGCCTATCGACGATGGATTTGATCCGAGTAAGAATTTTAGCAGGTTAGGTTAGGCAGGAAAGGTTAGTAGTGTACAGAGGACTTAAATGTAATGTAACATTTAGATATGGCTGGCATGGGTGAAGTGAAGGAGTGCGTAAACTGTGCTGCGGCGACGACTCCGCTGTGGCGCCGCGACGGCACCGGCCACTACTTGTGCAACGCGTGCGGACTTTATACCCGCATCAACGGTGTAAATAGGCCTCCCCTCAAAGGTCAAAAGGCGAAACCGCAACAAGCATTGGTACGTTGCCTACGAGACACGAAGAAATCTGATTATTTTGCTAAATAAGCATTTGCCCTAAGTCACACGCTTGCTTTCAGCCCACTAACGGCAACAGGCGCGTGGGTGTCACGTGCGCCAACTGCCGCACCTCCAACACCACGCTCTGGAGGCGCAACAACAACGGCGAGCCAGTCTGCAACGCCTGCGGACTCTACTACAAGCTGCATAACGTGAGTTTAACGTACCATTTGTACAACAGCCCACTGCTTTCTAATCACCGACCTGGTGAAAGGAGAAAAATACAACGAGAGTCTATCTATGTACAGCTGGTCTCCTTGTACTAGATAGCGGCGTATCTCTCTATGGGCCGGTGATTGTGCATCGATTACGAGCACACGACTGATTAGGTGACACCGGCACAGTACGCCAGGTATCTAATCGGAGCTCTGTGCAGGCGCAGTTATCAGGGAACTCCTCAGCAAATATTGGGTCTGTATAAAAAATCAAAACACAGGGTCTCATCTAATCTCGCGAGATAAACGCGACCGGGGCTACCGACTGATAGAGAATTATCATCGCGACCACGAATATTCATAATGAGATAAATAATCTTTTATCAATTATCTCCTCGCTAGTAGATACGCTTGTTTGAAGGATGATAGGAACGCGTGGCGGCAGATTACGCGGGCTTCCCCCGACCGGCGGACGACTCACGAACGCTCATCATAACGCTCTCGGCCCGTGTCCGCAGGTGAACCGGCCGCTGAGCATGAAGAAGGACGGCATCCAGACGCGCAAGCGCAAGCCCAAGAGCATGGGCGGCGGCCACGGCGTGCCGCGGCCCGGCGGCGCCCTCTCGGGTACGTACGGTCCTCTCGGCGTGGACGAGGCGCGAGTGTCGAGTGCTCTGTGCGCTAACGTGTGTGTGTCCGCAGCGGAGGCACACTCGCATAAGGTGCTGCCGCCGCTGTACGCGGCCGTGGAGGGCGCGGCGGGCCCGCTGCTGCTGCTGCCCGCCGCGCGCCACCCGCCCGACGCGTGAGTACCACCGCGCCCCACCGTGCCCCACCGCGCCTTACCACCTCTCACCAGGCCACCAGCTTCACTCAATCTGTCTAACAACCCCTTTTCTATATCTCTTGCCCTTTGCTTCTTCGTATCCTTAAGACTGTATATGATTTCGATATAGTCTGAATGCTCTTAAACTTCTTACATGCCAGTTTTCCTTTCGGCTTGACAGCCATATGAATGCTTCGATGCATATCCCGGTGGGGCTGTGCTTCTAGATACATCGTGCACTACTTTTCTTTTAGTTGGCTGTTCTTGCACTTGTACAATGCTTTACCTGTAATGGAAGTAGAACTCATTGTGGCTAATAAAACTATTTATAGAACAAGTGCCGACGCAATGTGTTTGCGCCTGTCTCTCGTTATCTAAGGCTCGGCTACGCGCACAGCACTCGGCACTGTTTCACTTTCGGCTTAAGGAATGCAGTATTTGTTGCCGCGCGTCGCCACCCCCAGGCTCCGACCTTCAGCGAACGCCATCTTATGCAATGAGCCAAAGAGTAGTCGCAAATTTTTCGGGTGCAAAAGAGAATAAAAAATCGTTCGGAATACTTGCAGTGGCTTTCGGAGAAGGTCGACAAGAGTCCGTTGGTGGTTTATAAAATTGTTGCGTATTTCTGATTGCAGGGTATCAGCGCTAGAGCGCGCGCCCGCCTCGGTGGCTGCGCCCCACTACCGGCCGCCGTAAACGAGTTTGCTCGCTCTTCCGCCACTGTATACGCACGCCTTGTGCAAACACCGTTGACTTCAGGACAATTGGCCAACAGGCCGAACCACAACATAGCGAACACGTTCACGTGTGCCTATATCACGGGTTAAGTGACGAATTCCGATAAAGACTCGGGTATTACCCATTTTGTTAAGTTATATAAAGCTGAAAAGGCGAGAAAACCAAAGAGACACATCAAAGCTGTTCCAATTATTGATAGCTAATTCAATGAAAGCTACTTTGTGTACATGCTCTACTAAGTTATTCCTTACTCAGTGATCCTACTATTTCCTAGCTTATTATCGGTTACTTGGGTTGGTTACATGAAGATTTCGTTCATTCTGAACAAGTGGATGCTAAATCATTGAATGTTTTGCAGCAAAAAGCGACTGTCAGACGTAATTATCACAACTATTCCTATTAATTACTACGTAAACAGTTTAAATAAGACTGTAGTTAAGGTTTTAAATCACTAATATGCTCGACATAGTCGTTGGTCGTAGAAAAGTTACTTTGTTTTATTAAGTAATTGTATGATTTCAATTATTGTTGTTTGTGGTACAAGGAAGAATTTAGCTAGAGAGTTCACTACTCTGGACATATTTTTTTTCTCTGTGTATTCTCAATGCTCATAAGTTTACTTTTACTTTTGACATATGTCGCTGACTTATTTCCTACTAAAATATTATTCACATTCACACAGTGTTGTAATTTTAGTCGCCAT
>DWHK01000041.1:0-20579 GCA_018247855.1 Graphium androcles | reverse complement strand
CCATAGATATTATGTTGTCCACCTATACCCGGTGTATAACTTCCAGGCTGCCTCATGGCGTCTTGACCTGGGCCGTAAATCTCTTTTCCTCCTAACCCTACGCCTTGAGATGGGTTATAACCTCCGACATTACCTAAACCAGGACTCAAATTTCCAGATCCAGGAATATCATTAGAATTTCCATTTTGGCTCGGTCCGTAACCAGAATTGGTAGAACCCATATTTGTTCCGGGTCCATAACTTTGTATATTACTAGGTGCACCAACGGAATTTGTGCCAAAAACATTGCCTCCAGGTCTAAGATGTATCCCTGTTCCGTAACCTTCGGTTCCCGGTTTGTCAAGTGGGCCTGATCCAAAATTATTATCTCCTGGTGTTTTACGTTGATCTGGTAGATATCTGGCACCAGGTCCGTAACCGCTACCCTGTATATAATTTGGACCTCCCGCTTGCCCACTGACTTGCCCTGGTAAATAATGTTCTATGCCTCCTGGTGGGTTTTGCCCCAAGTTATAATTTCCAATTCCTCCTGGACTAGCTTGCGGATTCGTTCCATAACCTATTTTGCTACCAGGGGTCTCGCTTTGCTGTGGGTTATAACCTCCTCCTGTATTTCCACTCTGACCCGGAATATAACTCCTTGATCCTGGAATAGTGCTTAATACTGCACTATAAGTACCATCACCATTTGTTCCAGGATAAGCTACTGGCCCATAGCTTCCTGTATTCGATATTATAGCTTGATCGGGTCCATTAACAGTTCCAATATTCGGTCGTCCGACATTACCTGGAATGTATCTGCCCCCAATATCTGAAGTCCCTTGATTAGGCGCATAATTACCTGCACCAGGAAGGCCGTTCCCATCTTCTACGTAACTTCCACCCGTACCGGGAATGCTACCTGTACCAGATCCTACACCTGTAACCGGTTTGTAATTTAAGTCATTTCTTCCTCCACTTTGACCAGGAGGATAACTTCTTCCTGCACCTGAATCCAAGTTTGGATTTAAATAATTTCCGCCACCAGCTGGTCCACCACTTCCAGGAGTATAACTTACTCCATTATTAGGGGGTAATGCCATATTTGCTGGTGGTCCGTAATTATTATTACCATTAAGGATTCCGTGTCTAGGACCATAATTGTTATTTAAAGTGTTAGTACCGTGAGCTGGCCCCATTGACGGTACACCCTCTTGTTGCCTCTGTATTAAATTGTTTTGACCAGGAACGTACCCTAGACCATTTTGGAGACCATTATTTGCAGGCCCAAAAACGGGAGTTCCTTGTCCATATTGGTTATTAACGGTGGGATATTGATTATTTAAACCCTTTTCTCTATTTAATGATGTTCCTCCAGCAGGTATTAAATTTCCATCAGGGCCAACAACGCAGCAGAAATAAGGTGAACTTCCAGGACTATAACTTGCAACTGGCCAGTTTCCGCCTTGAGGTTGATCTAATATATTTTTACTACCTATTTGACCTGGGTTATAAACTCTTCCCGGAGCAATTGCTTGATTTGTGTTGGTATTACTTTGAGGACTAGTCACGCTTTCTAGTCCACTTGGGATACTGACTTGACTGGGACTATAGACACCATCGCCGACATGCGGATCTTGACCGTTTGAAATAGCATCTCTCGGATTACTGTTTGGAATGCTACCACTAGAGCCTGGGCTAAATAAACCGTTCTGTCCAGGTTTATAATTGCTAGGAGGTAAATTTCCACCCGATTGGTAACCATTTCCAAAAGGCTTAATTTGATTGTAATTTCCCGGTGAACCATTTTGATTTGGTTGATCAACATTGGTACCAACACCTAATTGAACCGGACGTAGTCCTGTGCTTGGAGGATTAATAAGACTTCCGGGTGCATAACTTTCACCCCCTGTACTACCCGACGGGCTAGGACCATAGTTTCCTGGGCCATACAGATTACCTAAATTGTTATCTTGTTCAGGCCTTATTTGATTTGGTGTATAACCTCCATATCCCTGCTGTCTAGGTCCATATCCTGTAATGGAAGGACCTCGCTCAGGTACTAAACTTCCTGTTGTCATAGGCCCTGGTGACAATGGTCCACCTGAACCATCCTGTCCTGGACCTTGTCCTTGTGAAATTCCGCCTTGACCTGAAGGATAATTTCCATTTTTGTTAGGTGCGATTCCTGTTACCCCGCCAGGAGCAAAATTGTTGTTGCTGCCTGGAACACTATAATATTGGTACCCTTGAGTACCTGGCTGTGGCGGCCCATAACTGCCTAAGCGAGAACCGCCATTTTCATTGTTTCCAGGGGGGCCAACCCTGCCCCCTGGTCCAGCCCAGCTTTGTCCATCAATGCGGCTTGGTCCGAATCCATTGTTATCATTTATATTTAATCCATAGGGTCCCTTTTTTAAACTCCCAACTTCGGGACCACCTCTGCCATAACAATCATCACAAGAGGGATCGTACATTGACTGACTTTGCGCTTGTCCCATTCCGCTATTGCCACCTGTAATATTGTTAATATAGCATATTAAAAAGAAGCTATTACAACTAAAAAACTAAGTTAATGCTATCGATTATATAATTATATAGACAAAAGCGCGTTTTATTTTATGTTGTGCTCTCAATTGAAAACCTCTGATATCTTCCAGATTCCAAAGTATTCATAACAAAATATAGGCAAATGTTATCAAGCATTTTTTTACAGATCATGCGAAAAACCTAACTTGAAATTGAGATATTTTTATAAAACGCGCCGCAAACTCAGAAGTAATAATAAAATAACGATAAGCTAATCAAATTGAAATGTTTATCCATTACATTATTATATCGTCAACGTAAAGTACAGTCACCCCTGGATGCTTAATTAATAAAATTGATCTCGTTTCATAAAATTGCAAATTTTAAACGGAAACCTTTCGACGATTGACGCTAGTAAAAAAAATAGTACCGACAGTGGTAAATGAAAGACTTGTGTAAAGGTATATGAGACGGCGCGTAAATTAGAAGTGAGTTGGTATTAGCCAAGGCATACTCACTGACGCTGGCCCTGGAGGAGTCCGCGGCGGAGTGGGCCTCCGCCTTGCCCTCGTCGCCGCCGCCGCGCTCTATGGCCAGGTACTGCGATTGCGTCTGGCCCCGGTAGCGGCCCCGCGGCGGCGGGCCCACCTGCCTCGTCACCCGCCCCTTGCCATGAATACTTGATTTGCCCATATCATACACGAAATCGCAGTACACTTTCGTCATCCCTTCGGCACCCTTTTTCCCCAACAACTGCATCTGTGGACGGGACTTTCACAGTTAGTATGTGTCACACTAACGTTTGACATCGATCTAAATGTTTTACACAGAATTAGGTTGTAGTTGTGCAACTGTGCGGGTCAAGGAAGGGGTGCATAGCCTTGACGAAAATTATCGCCTTTCCGCCGAACCTACAGATAAAAATGTTGCTTAGAATCGACGGAAAAAAAATTCGTGCAATGTAGCTTAGATAAATATGATTGTGGACAATATTTTCATGTATTTGTAAATATAATATAAAGGAAATTTCATGTATTCGTATACTTAACAAACGAAGGTTAAAATAACTTAACACATTTAGTATCGGTTACATATTAGAATATAAAAAAATAATCTGAATTCACTACAAATAAAGAACTTATCAAGTTACATATTCTTTTTATTCAACTGATATTTATAATATGGTGGCTCGACGAGAAATAAGATAAAAACTATTCCGTTTACGGACGCGCTTAAACCATGTTCTAAACATATTAGTTTTTCCACCTGCAGGAGGTTTTCACTTGGATATTAATAAAAAAGTGTAATCGAAAGCACATGTTCAATTTTAGACAAAATATCGCACAAGCGTACCTACTATTCGCGCAAAGCTCTTAGCTATACATATAATGGATTTAATTTCTGCCAAATGGTATAGAATGAAAAAGTTTACTATATTTAACTCATTGTTTTATAACATAATTACATAAATTACATTCCGTTCGAAATTGTGATAGTTCTAAACGCACCGATTAAATGCTATTAATAAATTGAATAAAATAAAGGAAGGATAGTTTTTGTTTACCGTATTAAACTGTTGTGGTTTGGGAAGAACCGTGGCAAAGCCACACACCTGGGGTACGTGCTGTACCACCCGGTGCCCTGCATTCTGAGACCACGTCGTGCAAAACCTCTTATACTTGCATACGAGGTACGTCTGTTAGGAAAAAAATTGGTTAGCGGTGTAAATCTCTTCGGCGATCGTAGTGATACCTTTTATTCGCCAGTTTGTCTGTTTCTACGAATACCTGGGGCGGGTTCGTCGGGGCAGTGGCGAGAGCGGCGGCGAGCAGGGCCGCGAGCGCGCCGACGAGCGACGGGAGCGAGTGGGCAGCGCGCATGCCGTCTGCGTGCCGTGTGGCTCGCTGGGCCGCACGGCCGCGAGCCGCCAACCGCCGCCTGACCCGCCAACCCAAGATGAACTTTCTGAAGATATAAGTTCACCCACCTAATTTCGGCGATAGCACCCTATTCCACTACACTGACGCGCACACGAGGAAGTGATAACTGATCTCAATAAATCGGCCGCCTCGCCAATGCTCCAATTTCCGTTGGCTTCGCGAACGCGATTTACAATTGTCTCCCCTCCCGTACTCTTTGTTATCGCAAATGCGGTGCAAAAACAAATTTATAAGAATTATTGCGTAATACATTCATCATCATCCGTATAACAGAAGCTATTGTAAGTGTGAAAATAAATTTAGGATTAGCCAACGAATTTAAATTTATCGTTTATCAAATTAAGGCTTATATCCGAGAATTGATTTTAAATTATTAATTTATTGTCCTAAATAAATATTTTAGTATGTGTTAAACCTATCAAGATATCGTGTACTTTTAATTCATTTAATTTAAATGTTAATTTCTTTAATATACGAGTAGCTTTAATAGTTTTAAACGTCCTAAAGTTTGCATTAAGTTTTAGAAAAGGATAACAGTGTTTGAAAATATTAATTATGTAATAAATAAAAAGCTTGTAAACATTAATTAGATAAGATAATATTGTATAATTTATTTATATATTTTCTTTTTTACTTTTCTATTGATTTGTAGCCACAGGCATAACATTTATGTTTAAAAATATGATTATACTTCGTATATCTATCGCTTAGTCAATATAATTTAATGAATGCAAAAAATTACGTTATCTAAAATTCATTGTCAAAAATAAAATTCCAATTAATAGCTACGTAGTTTTGATTAAAATTTGAACATAAGAAAATCTTTAGATATATTTACAAGTGCATTTGAAGAGCGGGTATTTTTTTTTAAATATTATGCACACGGAAGTGTTAGAACTCCACAAAGTTTTGACTGTTGCTACAATTATATATAATTCTGCGATATGTTATATGAAACATATTTCACCAAGGATAGTTCGTTCATACTATCAACAGATTTCTTGATGTAATTATTAGTATATACTCGTACACATTATTATATAATATCTTATTACCGGCTTCAAAAAAGGAGGAGGTTATATATTCGACGGGCTTGTTTTTTTTATGTCTGTTCATCGACTTCTCCGTCATTCGTAAAACGATTTTAATTTTTTTTTTTTGGCAAGGATTTACTGTTAAATGAACCGCTTACTTGCCAATTGCTATTTTAAGCAAATATTTCGTGATGGTTTATTGTAAAATAGTACTATGAAGTTTTATATACTGAGATGAGATTCGGTAAAAGGTAATAAATAATAATTAGGTTTGCAGGCCACTTGACATTAGCAAAATATATATCGAAGCAATATTAGAAATCGAGTTTCATTTCAGATGCCAAATGGCTTTCTTCATTCTAAAAGGTTGGGAAAAAGAAATACAATTTTTTTTATGGCTGTAGTGATCGATACGAGTATTTCGTAAATTATCAATCAGGATTTATAATCGTTCTCAAGGCGACATTTCGCGCAACAAAAATTCTTTTGCCGTTGTTCGTGTGGTCCATTCCGTTGTGAGTTACAGGGAATAAAAATGGGATCAACAAAAAGAAAATTTGGTACTTTTTACGGTTTTTTTTTATAAAGGCAAAAATGCAAGCCATGCGGCTGAAATTATGAATGGTATTAGGGTTCCGATACTTTAAAAACAATTTTTCTATTCTATTCTATTCAAGTATTTTTTTTTAAAGTTAAAGATGCACTCCGCACAAGCTTGCCTGTCGATAAAATGACAGATATAATCGAAGTTAGTCTGCATGTTAGTAGTCGAAGCATCGCCTACGAGCTAATGATCGACCATAAAACAATTTTTAACCATTTGCACAAAGCTGGATTCCAAAAGAAGCTCTATGTTAGGGTGCCACACCAATCAACAAAATTGAATATCCATGTACGCAGTCTTGGCTAAACGGAATGAAACCGACCCATTTGTTAAACGGATGGTAACTGGGGATGAGAATTGTGGTCAAAGTGAAGCACCTCAAACGGTGGCCAAACCAGGACCAACGGTCAGGATGGATCTGCTGTGCATTTTACTTGCTTTCATATGGCCAAACACTATATTCGGATCTCTATTATCCACGACTAGACCGTTTGAAGCTAGCGATTGACCTGAAACGGCCAGAATTGGTCATCAGGATAACGACAGGCCACACACGTCTATAGTAATTCGCCGGAAGCTTGGTTGGGAAGTTTTGATGCATCCATCATATAGTCCGTACCTGACACCAAGCGATTACCATCTTTTTCTTACATTGCAAAACTTTCTTAGTGATAGGAAATTGACATCAAGAGATGAGAGATTGTGTAAATCAATTACTAAAGTTTTTCACTAATAGTGACCAGGGCTTCTATAGGAGGGGGATTATGAAGTTACCCTTAAAAAGGCAACAAATTGTAGAACAAAGTAGCGCACATTTGAAAACATGCATCGTTTTATATTTAAATCTGACAATACAAAATAGGTTAAATAAAGTCTTGAAGTTTATGTAAAAATAATGGATTTTTTATTTTCCAGCCCATTATAATGTACACGATTTATTTTTTATATATACAGATTTTTATTGCTTTATTCAAATTTTGAAATCCTTTTTTTTATCTTTCCTTTTTTTCTAGCGAGCCTTTGTCTTGTCGACATAGGCTTGTATGGCACAATATCCATGTTATTATTAATCATCCCGTCTTACAGAAGATCTTACGGTGCTCGTCTCTTTAATCTTTTAAAAGTATTATTTGGTATGTCTTTCAATAAGAGTTTAGCCAAAAGGTTAGGATGTGACCTTATTCTTTTAGACTAGGTAAGTAAAGCGGTTTTAACTTCATCTGTAACATTTTTCATTTTAAGATCCTTGTGTAGTTGTTTGTTATGGTCATGCACAGTGGAGCTCCAGTTATCATGCGGGTGTTTTGGATTGAAAGCGTTGCAAAATTTCTATGTTTGATGTGGATGCTGTGCCCCACAGTTGCAAGCCATAGGTCCAGATGGGTTTTAGTATGCATTTGCTTTTCTTTTGTTGAAAATTGCCAAAATGGTCCTTAGGTAAATAATAAATAGCATTACAATGGGAAATCAGTTCAATTTATTGACAAATAATAGAAGTTGCTGCTAGCAGTGCTGACTTCTACGAAACGACAAATTCGAGATTATTTTTCTGACGACCTTCTATTTGTAAAGCACGGACTTATTATGAGTTTTTATTAGCTTTGGTCTCCGTTATCAACTGCGAACAAAGTATAACTAACCCCACGTTCGCACTGCCGATACATTGGCATAAAAACATGTTAAAATTTTTGTATTTATCCATGTAGTAGTATGAAGTATTTTCTAAAAAAATGGTTGAAATTTTGCAAATAAATCAAAAATACATAAATAGTGATGTATAACAACGTAAAATTAATTTAATTTATTGACAAAATAGAGAAAATTTAACTTATGTTCAACCCATCCGCCCGTAGCTTCTAAATATGCGTCAAAGGACACACACACACACATAAAATAAAGTATTAACAATAAAATTGACGATAACTGCCGTGGGCGTAAAGAACTTCTCTTATTAGAAGCATTCTACAGATACTGCAGAGACAAGTATAATATTACCTATATGCAACGATAATACGTTACGCTGACTAAGCCTGTCTATTGGTCGATAAGTGCGGCCTTTATATTGTGCTATTCTGCTTACCGAAATTTATAATTACTAGATTTGGCAAGATGCACCTCGTTAACTAGAAGAAATTATGATAAATTACAGTTCAGTTTTTCCATATTAGGTACAATAAATTTCCATGTTATGTAGATGTGCGAAGTGGATACAAGGTATACTTGCACAAATAAATAAAGGTTATCGCAATAAAACGTATATTCTCATAATATTTTTATTGTATTCATTAAATCTATAAATCAACAAGTATAAAGCGACTAAAGCTAATTTTGTGCGGATCAAGTATTATGTAAGATTAAGTCCCAATTTCCTTTCGGAAGGTATACGAATTGAGTCTCCATTGACCATCCTAAACCTATTTAAAATCTATTAACATTAAAGCATCTTCGGTGTTCGAATGAGGTACACAATGTTTTTAACATTTATACATCTTTGCTTCCTTTCTATGGTGTAAAAAATGTGACTCAATAAATCGGTAAGCAATATCCTGCAATTTGTAAAACTCATGACTCTGCATACTTGCCCTCTTTCACTATTCTATAAAATGGGGTTATCGTTAACACTTAGCTCCTACGCGTCATCTACGAACTTAAGTCTTAAACGTGTTATCGTGACCCAGATACGGGGGCGCTGCACTGCACTTAGTACCGCCTAGCGTTCTATTTCTAATTAACAAACAAAATTATCCTAAAAATTAATACTAAAAATTAGACAACGATTTGAGCTGTGTTTGGGTAGATTATTGCTTATAGACGTGTTATTTCGGAACTAACGTTGGAGTCCTTTTTCTTGTAGGCGTGGGTGGGGTAGACGAAGCGTTGGGAATAGTAGCCCGATGACCGCGTGTCGGCGGGGCTCTTGGAGGGGCCCACGCGGCGGTAGTAGTCCACGGAATCGACGCACTCGCAGGCGAGTCGGCTCTCAGAGCCACTGCTCTCCAGCTGGTACTTGGGCACAACGATGAGGCTCTCAGTGGACTTGGTCGGCTGGCAGTGACTGTGGCTTCTGCTGTACACGGTGTAGTGGTGGGGCGCCACGCTCTGCCGGTGCTGGTGTTTCTCCTGCGCATGGTGCTGGTACTCGTGATGGCTCTGGGTGCTACGGCCGCTGTGGCTGCGCCCATGGCTCTTCGATCTGTTCGTGTGCTTGGCTGCCGTGTCCAAGTACCCGTACCCAAAGCCATAGCCACCGAAAGCTTTAGTTGTCAAATTATCCCATGACTTAGGCTTCACGTGTTGATGGGAACTTTGGTATTGGATCTTTGGCGAAGACTTTGCTTCCGATCTGTCGTTATCCCAGAATAGTGTATCGCTGCTGAGCGAGGTACTGTAGCTGGAAGCAGAATTATCACATGGGGCAGTGGCATTGCTCGTTGCATATGATTGGAGACTGCATTGGCTGGTCTGCGTAGACTCCGTAGTGAGGTACCGGTATCGGGCCGTACACTGACCAGTCGAGCATACTTTCTTTGAATGGGTGTGACTGCAACCATCCGTTTTCTGGGTGGACTTATCCACCTGCTGGTATTTCTCTTTCCTTTTGTGCTCCTTAGAGCACTCCTTCTTCCTTCGCACCTTCTTCCTAGCATTAGGAACGCAATGTGGGTCGCAACATGGACTCGCGAGGTCGTATGCCTCCAGACTATTGGCGTCCTGATTGTTGTACGGGGGCATACAAGGGCCGCATCCATGGCTGTGATTATTTCTGTGCACCTTCACATGTTTTCCATTGCTGTTATTCTTGTAAACTTCGGAGGCACGATGTGATTCAGTACTGGAGGTTTTAATTACACAGTGATGGCACTCGCGTCTATTGCGCGGCGATCCCACTGTTATCACGAAGCTTCCCGTTCGCAGGTTAGGCTGTATAATGCAAGTGCCATATCGTGGGTCCAGGTATTGGTACATAAAGACACTTCCGGGCGCCGGCTTTGCATTGGTTACGTTCTCACTAGACAGCGTCGGCCTGCAGTATCCGCTGTTGATATTGTCCGCCGTGTTATTCTCCTCGCTGTCAGAGATGACGTCTGAGGGAGAAGTTTTCTTCTTCTGTGACGGGAGGCTGTGAGTTTTCCAGTTGGCGTCGAACACCTGGCGCTCTCTTATCGTAAGCTTTTCGAGTTCCCGCAGCTTGGTCTGGAGTGCTCTCTGTATGTTGATGTACTTGAGGTGGAGCTCAACTTTGCGTACGCAATCCTCGAAGATGACCACAATCCGCATGCGCGAATCGCAGGCGTTAATTGCCTCCACGATAGCCGCATGGTCTGCGTGCTCCACGTCGGTGCCGTTGATCGAGAGGATCACGTCGCCCTCACGCATTCCTGCCGCTGCCGCCGCCCCTTCCGCGTCCACTTGTTCCACGTACGTGATCACCTCGATTTCTTGTTCCTGCAATACACACATATATTTTTTTACACCATATAATATAAGACGTGTCTGTTTTTATATACACCTCCAAAACAAATTGAAATTAAATTATGATTATTAAATTTGTAAAATCTACTTGTTGGCCTAATTATTTAAAATGGAAATTGATCCCGAGACACCGTTGTCTCACTTCTGATTCGCAACTGCGCAGGCAAGGCCATTAATATATTAGCTTCCGTGTATAAAATTGCTTAATGTACCTTCTTGTAATGGATGCCGTAGCTCTGCAGTGTGAACCCGTAGGAGCCGTTCTTCTTCTCCACGATGATGGTGCGCCGCCGCCAGTCCTCCTCGCCCTTCCCTCCCCGCTCCGACTTCACTGACTCCCTAATCTGTTAAGTAAAAAGAACTCAATGTTTTTATGATACACATATCAAAAATAAACAATATAAATAACAAAGATCTTAAAACAAAGTGCAATGAGCAGCCTTATTACTTATAGGAATTTCTCTTAGAATCTCTTTCAGGCGACATAACCTAATAATATTACTGTCTTCCGAGGCGTGATTTTAGAATTCATAACCAATCATATTTAAATAAAAATATCTTAGTTCAATTAATGTAAAATTTTCATTATACGCCTTCAACTGTTTATTTCGTTATAAAGACATTTACTGCTATCTTCTATATATTAATGAAAAAAATTTTAAACTAAATGTTGCTAGGGATTAATTACAACATGGTGTAAATAACTAAAACAGATATTTAAATATTTAAGATCGCCTCTTGATTAGCTCCATAATTGAAATAAATTAATTAAGATAAAAAAAGATAGGGAGTGCTTGCCTGCGTGCGGTAGAAATATTTAGATTTAGAATAATATAGAATATTAAGTAAAACGTGTTGTAGTTAGCAATTACGTGTAAAATCGAATCAACCGGGAGCTTGTTTTTATCTCACAGGGCTCCCGCAACGCGCCCTTAGCGTTAGGGTTCAACACCCTCTGTTCGAAAGCGTGCGCCCCACATTGTTTTCATGCGACGTAAGTTCCTTACGCATGTACGCACTTTTCCACTAGCTCAACATTTGCGACAGGAAAGCAAAGGGCACTTCAATCAGAATTTCACAAGTAGACTCGTAAACAGTTGATGTGTGCAATCGCGCGTCGAATGCTGTCAATTGCTTTGTCCTTTCGCTGTCAAGTGACAGGAGGAGTGTTGTAAGTGTATGCGGCTGGATCGGGCGCGACCTGTACACACTAACCGAGTTGTCGAGCGAGTCCTCCTTGGAGTCTTGGGTGAGCTTGTTGCCGTTGCTCATACTGCTGGGGCATCGTTCGCTGAGCTTGGGGGAGGTCATGACTCGCGGCGGCGCGCCCTCTGCCCGGCCACCGATCGTCGTACTGTTTCCTGCCGACCGGACCATCGACCTGCAGGGGCCGGGTCACGCCGGGGCTCCGGACTATCGCGCATGCGCGTCCCTTTACTCGCCTCACGCTTGCGCTAGTCTAATCTAAGCTAGGCTTCCATTCCTCATACTGGACGGCATCGTTCTCTGAAATAAATCATCTCGCAGCAAATCAAAAAATCTCTGTGACTCATAAATCTCATAAATCATTGGCCAAAAATTTTAACCAAGAGGGTGTAGTGTGCGAATTATGCGCGAAGGATTTATTGAAATTGAAATAATTTAATGTTAGTGATAGTTGTCTAACAAAGAAGTTATATGAATATTGTTCAATGTGTTGATAATAATAACTAGATACTTTTTTTATGTAAATTGTAAAAGTGGACTTAGGTGTTTAACATAATTGAAAATTACTTTTAATAAATTTCTTTGTTTGTGTCCAAAACTATTTAAAAAAATTACTGTGGATTAATCTTTATTTTTAAATTTAATTTGCTTATTATTGTTATAAACTTGTTTTTTTTTATTTTATACGTCACCAATCATCATCCGATTTCGCAATCATCCAATTTCCCATCGCTCAATATCCCGCCCGGCTTTTGTCTAGCGTTGCATGCGTCGTGACCTCTTCCGGGACCTCATGCACCGCGCACTTTGATTTGTCCTTATTTGTCCTTCCGATGCTCCAAGCATCATACACATAACTTCTTAGCAAGGCGATACTCAATTTATTGATAATAACAGACAATTTAATCAACGTCTCGAGATTTTTATTTTTTCTTAATTTTTGACGCTTTTTTCTTCGCCGCAAAAACAACGGAACGCATAAATGGCGTCACATATACAACGAATATCTTTGTGTTACAGTTAAAACTATATCATCATCAATATAGACGAGGCTGCAAGTTTGTGAATTGCGACACAGTGGCCGCGGCGGACGAAGCCCTTTCGCCGGTCGCAATTACGCGCGGATAATCGCCGTGCGCGTTTATTGAAGGCGTGAGGGTCGCACGAAAGTCGTAAAAGGCAGTCGAAGCCGCGCTAGTGATGAAACTGGTTGTGCTGATGACCCTGGTCGCCATGGCCATCGGCCGGCCCCCGCCCTGCGACGACTATTGTCGAACTATGTGGTAAGTTGCCTCCGTCGTCGTCGAGCTACATGTGTCTTTAATTACCAGAACAATCTTGTAGGTACATGAGGATACAGTACTTGTGAATTTAAAACATCATGCGGCAAATTCGACCGGGATGGTTATGGTGTAAATTAGTCCAATTTGTAATTTAAATATAGATTATATTACCTTTCTTGTATACGAACAATAAAAATGATCCAGGTGTTTTCAAATAAAATATGTTTAGATTTATACATTCCTAATATATACATGTCTTTATTTATTCATTAGAATTGGAATTTCTGTGACATTTCTCCTGTATAAAAAACAATTATAATACAAAATAAAAAAACCTTTAGGTGATAAAATGGCAAATACTTAAGCATCTGCAAAACCGCGGACTGACACCTGTTAAAGATACTTTTTATAGAATGCTTCTTTATTCATAAAAAACTTAAAACATTTAGAAACAAAAAAGGCAAGTAGAAATATCTATACGAAAATGGAAGACCTTAAAAGTATTTGTTAAAATATTTTCTTTACGTTATAAGTTTTTAATTTTTAAAATAACGTGCAGGGAGGCTCGTGTATAAAGGATGATTAAAGTGTAGAAGTGCAAAATCATTCAATTCAATTATTCTGAATTCAGAAGTCAGTGTTAAAAACACATATAAAAAAGATTAATTAAATGAAATGTTTGTTGTGTATATTGCATAATTATTCAATAACGTGTTTTATTCAAATCCAAATTAATATTAAATGTTCTAATTATGTTGTTCTTACAGGTTTTCTACTCAACTACCACCACCCTGGGATCCACTATGTGATTGTGCCAAGCGGACCCCTAAAACCCCTTCCAAGACCTTCGACGGTAAACCGGTGTATACGGCGACAACCATCTTTAAAATAGACGATACTGGTATTTATTTTGACCCGGCAAATATGCACCAGGTCGACGGCGTGACTTATATAAACCAGCCTTTCTATATAGTAAATTCTATTGACGATTTTCTCACCAAACCGCCAATGACCGCAAACTTCAAAGCCACTGGTGGTATATACGAGGGCCAGCGAAACCCAGAAACGAAAACAGTAACGTATAAAAGGAAATACAATGTTAATTTAGCCGATTCTAATACACACAAAAGTTATTCGTACTCATATCGCAAAGAAGATGTACCTAAAGTAAAAACCGATTACAAAACATTGGATCAAGGTAATGAAGATTTGCACAAAATGGAGCAAAGTTTATCTAAGTGTGTGGATCTATACATGATGGCGGTGTCTAGAATATATAATAACGGTAGTGAGCTAGCTAAAATATGGGGTAAAAATAAATATCATAAATTTAGCAAATTAACTGATGAAGATCTAATAGTAACGATGCAACAAGAATGTAATGAAATCGAAGACTTTGTAAAAAAGAATATAGAGGAAATAATAGATAAACAACCAAAGAAAAAAATCCTCTCTAACAATGAAGGCTCTACACAAGCGAAGCACAATAAACCCTTTCTAGAACCAAATTATACCGCTAAAACAGAGATTGTTGATAAAAAGTCAGGAAATTATGGTGACGGAGATAATTTTAAAACAAGTGCATTATTGGGTTCAGAAGAAAATAATCCTGTTCCGATTCCACCTATAGATACATCTGACGCATCCTCCATTTTATCTGACGTGACAGGACCAACTACGCCCGCACAAGATCCTACAAGTCCAGACCCGAAGATGACAACCCCTGAAGTAATACCATTTGAAACATCAGAGCCAAATATTAATGACATGAATCGCTTAGCAATGAACAATGATAAACGAAACGTAAGAGAATATCAATACTTAAATAATTTAACTATATATAAAAATATGCATGACTCCCATTCGCCAGATTGGATTCCTATAAACGATCTAAAGACTGTCATTGAAGGTGACAATGCGAACAATAAAAATACTTATAGAGCTATTGAGAAATATCCAAATTCAACAATAGCAGCTCAATATAAGAACGGCCTTGAAAGTGCAACTATAATGTCTGTCAAGAATCGCCCAATATATAGCGAAAATGAAGTTCCGCCACAGAGAGTGATTACAAGGGAGTTCTCTAAAGACGTAGTTGACAGTGCAATTAATGGTACCGAGGATCTTCAACGCGATGACTCAACTGATGACGAAGACGAAGAAATTGTTAATCCACTGAATACAGGGCCGATAGGTCCCCCTGTCACCGTTTACCGAAACAGAGCCGAAGTAGAAAGGGATGATCGGCAGATACCTTTGCTTATCGGAAACTTATATTTTCGCTTTGGTGAAGACTATATACCTGCCAAATTTGTACAAAAGGCTGATGGCAAACTACATGTTGCTATAGACGGTGCAACAATATGTTCGAAAATAAATTTAGAGGGCAAGTCTCCTGTTCTGTCTGGCTTATGCGATCAATTTCAAAATAATTAGAATTGAATGATTTTGCATTTCTACTCTCTCATAAATATAAATCATAAATATATACTCAACCTAATCATTATGGATTATAATAGAAACAGTTAAATAAAGTTAGCTAACTACTCAAATAAAATAACTTGATATTGATGTAACTGTTACTCATTACTATGTGTCTATGTTATGGTATAACGTTCACTATAATCTTGTTTAGAATAAATACAGTTTGAACCCAGCACAGAAATAAATAGTCATCGAAGCATACATTGTCATTCATGTTATATCTAGAAATAACAGGGTCAAACAAATAATCTTTATTAAAGTTCTTTACGAATTAAAGTGTGTTTTTATACCCCTGATGATTAAAATGCTGATAAGGTACGCGGCAAATATATCATGCGTATACTAACGATATGTGCCCTTGAGTATCCGCGTGGTTTTCCCATTTGGTTAATTATTATCGCATCTCCTTAAAATAATGCTTAGCCAGAAAAAATAAGGTCATCAACTTAAAATTCTAAGTCCAACTGCTGATAAAAATATAATATATTTTTCGTACAAATCGTATCTAACAAATAAAAAAAATTTATGCGTTAAATCTATTTTTTCAAAAGGTTATGGACCCAGCAAATATAATTATCGCAATTGAATGTTTGAAAAAAAAATATTACGACACTTGAAAAATTCAAGTTCAAGCCGTTCTCATCAATGGGATTACGTAAATAAAAGTGGATCCCGCTGAAAAAGAACTTATTTGCAACGTCGGAATTATTATTATTGATTTCGCCAATTTAAATTGTATCAGTAAAGTGTGAAACGTCGAAAGAAGTATGGGACGTATTACAAACAAATTTCGAAATCAAAGTATCTGCTAAAAAGCTTTGTTATTAATATAACTAATAACGAATAAATACGACGAAAAAAGTAATATAAAAGATAATTTAGATAATTTCCGTGATCCTGTTGACAAGTTAAGCTACGTGGATGCCAGAATATAAGACGGTCTACTTATAATAATAATCTTATATAGCCTGCCACTATCTTATAATAATTTTAGAATTACGATAGGTACTAGAGATAACTTACCTATACCAGGACAATAAGGATTTTGGAAGAATATCAATCCCGGTGTGCTTGTTCATCACATGATAATGCATCTTATTATTAGAAAAGAACAAATAATAAACACAAGAAAAATAATTATAATAAATGCAAATATTGTATCAAGACAAATCACCAAAGTAAGAAATGTTGGTAAATATAAACAAATATGAAACGAACAAGTACCATTCCAAAAAGACATAAAAATGTTTATCAAGAAATATACCAGTAGTAAGGAACAAATGACGTATAGATAGTGATATCACATCACATATGTGCCATAAAAACAGATCAGCGCCTGGTGCGGATGTTATGTCCAACCGTCTCTTAAAAGACTTCCCGCCCATCTCATTTGCCTTCTAGTGGCGATATTTAACGCCCTTTTTGACAGCTGCAGCTTTCCGGACGCTTGTAAAAAATCAGTCGTCATAAGCGTTCCCAAACCTAATAAGCCTAGAGATATAGCTTCGAACTATGGGCCAATAAAGGCTAATCAGTCTCCTCAGTTCAGTTGGGAAAATCTACAAGCGCATAATCCATAACGAATTAAGAGATGCATCCATATCTTCTACCGAACGAGCAGTTTGGTTTCATGGTTGGCCACTCTAGTGTTCTCCAAGTTCACCGCATTATAGAGCATATTGTCGCCAACCGTCATCAGGACACCCCAAAAAAATTCACTCCGGTAGGTATATCAATTTACAAGCACAGCTATGGTCTCCCGCGATATTTGTAAATAGCCCCGACATCCGGTTTGTAAAGTAAACTAGAACACCACTAGGCTACGGACGCAGTTAAAGCAGAGCTATACTAAGTACTTTGTATTTGTAGTTTAAAATATATATTTTTTAGGTTAAACAAATATAAATCACTTTTCCAAAAAAAAATGTTATGATAGGCAATATTATAAGGTGTTATGAGAATAACTGAATTTCTACAAATATTTTGCAATTTAGAGTAATTGCTGAGACCTTTAGTTACCTTTTAATATGACTTTGTTTGGACTCTAGACTAATATGCCTTTTTATTAAATACCATTAAGTTTCTTATAAATCACATTTATTTAAATATCTCTTAAACTACTCAAACGATTTTGATGCTCAACGAACTGAAAAAAATATACTAATGTTACCTACATGTATTCCAAATTTAATTTTAATTGGAGCACCGGTTCGAGAGTACAAAAATGTGTTTTCGCCCCTATTGTAATTATAAACTTCGCTCGCTTTGCTCGGTCAGTCAAAAATATTAATATATTCATTATATAATAATATACAGGTCATATACAAAAACCAAAACGAAAATAATAAACCATTTCGGAAAAATTTTGTAGCGAGATACTGCTGCGTTCAGGGCTTTTCGGAGTTGGGCACGTTCCGAAAATGTATGATTTACGTCATAATGATAAAAAATACCGATAAATATGACTTACGATATCATGCATCTCTAATGATGAATTATAAAAATTGTTTTGGTTCTGATCTCTTTAAATAATAATAAAATATCATTTTTATTTTAGGCAAATTGCATACACATTTTTACCCATAGATTAATAGCCCTATGGCCGCAAATACAATTAAAATAAACTAAACGAAGTATTATATCTCATAGTTTAAATTAAAATTATTTTATTGTCAAATAAAGAGTTATTTTAGTATAAACGTAATAATTAATTTTGGGCAGCTCGTCTTTTGGTTGTGACCATTATTAACTATATATTAGATTTTGTTAATTTTACCGAAATTGCTCATAATAAAAAAATATTTCTATAATTTAAGTGAAATATTGAAGTGTATTTTTTTGTATTTAATATAAAAATGTGACACATAATGTTTATATGTAATTTGTAAACATTGATCGGAAGTCCTAGCTTAGTACCAACATAACCAAAGTAGATCTAATGAACGCATTTGTCAAATCGTCAGTTCATTTGTAACGATCGAAGAGCGGTGAACATCGAGGAGAGGTCGTGGAGGAATTTACCATCT
The DNA here is from genome assembly GCA_018247855.1 of Graphium androcles. Lineage (NCBI taxonomy): Eukaryota > Metazoa > Arthropoda > Insecta > Lepidoptera > Papilionidae > Graphium > Graphium androcles. The sequence continues at coordinate 2,021 of DWHK01000041.1, read as the reverse complement.
AGCCACCATCGCCGTTCGCCAATTACACCATGGCTGATACCGAAAAGGCGCCGCAGCCGCAACCTCAACAGCAGCCGCAGCAGCAAGACCAGCAACCTCAACCGCAACAGGCTAAAGCCGCCAAACAAAAGCAGGTCATTGGTAAGTTGCTACGCCATCTTAGTTTTTGCGTGGCCCGGCTTTCGGATACCGAAAGCACATGGCTCGCAAAATGTTTTAATACTGTTTTTATTTATATATTTCATGTAATTTGAATGTTTTATTTTAATGCGTATCGTTGTATAAGCGTATAATGTTAAAATTTTTGGAGTTGCGTTCTGGCGCGTTGCATTATTGATCGGCTAAAGACCCCGCAGCTGCCTCCCCGCGCAGCGCGTTCTTGCTAAAATCAATAGTCAATACTCTATCATCGTATAAGAATAAAGTGCGTGTATTGGTACGTTAAAATGTCTTTCCATTGCAATTTTGTACCGCCTTATTGGAACTTCCAATTCCCCGGCCCAGGTATTAAACAGATTAGGCTGGCGTAACTTTTTTTGCAATTTTTGTGCGCATTAAGGTATGGCCAATGTATGACGATGTTTGCTCAAACAAGTTCTAAACATTTATATTTTAAGGTTTGATGACAATAATTAATTGAACCAACCTACTATTTCGCTGTTCGTTAATTTGCCAACATCTTCACGCAGTTTTAAAATTAAGCAATATAGCTTAAGTAGTAATTTGATGAATTATTATAACTATTAATAGCAGAAATAATGAATAGTTATTGAGAAAAATAGATTCAATATTTGATTTTTATGTTACTTATTTCTCAAAATAATATGATATGGTAGTGTACATAATTTATCATTGTTTCTTATACCTTCATTTCTCATTTTGCAGCTGAGAAGGTTTCGGGCACCGTCAAATGGTTTAACGTCAAGAGTGGATATGGTTTCATCAATAGGTAATATTTTTCATAATCACCAATAAAAGTAAAGTAACAGCCTATTTTGAAATCCTCCCACTGCTGAGCAAAGGCCTTCACAGAGGTTATAGAGCTTTGACCTCTAAGCAGCCCCAGTGTGGATTGGCGGACTTCACACACCTTAGAAATATTTCATTATTTTTAATATATGCAGGTTTCCTCACGATGTTATACTTCACTGTTGTGCAAGTGGTGAACCAGCATTAAAAATTGTAATAAAAAAACTAACAATTTAGTTGGTGCTAACACCGGGGTTTATATTTGTATTGAAGGCGACCTTTGACACTGAGCTACTACTGCTCAGTTGAGGTATATTTTAAATTATTGTGTAACCATGTAGGAAGCTGAAATTTGAATTATTTTTTATGCAGTAGACCAAACTTTTAGTTAGTTGCATGTGGAATAGACCAACCCTTAAATGTATTTGTTTTAACTGAACATAGATAATTAAATGTATTTATCAAATGCATAATTTGTACAGACCTATTTTCTTGTTATTATAATTAGAATTTTTTTTGTTAAATGGGTGGATCTAAAAAATTCATTCTGGCTTAGAATGAATATGTACACAGTATTAATGCAATAATTGTAGCACTAGGGGTTAGTTAGTGTGATTAAATAAGATAATTAAGTATCAATAAGTTAATTGACTATAGATACTGTTTTCTTCCAATTACATGTAAAAATGTATATATGTGCAACATTTTCTGTTTCCATTACGGTAAAAAGACAGTTTTTTGTTTCTTCGTTTTATTTAAAGAATGCATCAACATTTTTCTGGATGGAAGGGTCATCTTAGTTACAGCTCTTCCTGCATTATCAGCATGCTTGACTATGGAAGTACAAGTACAAAGCAAATGTAAAATAAAGTATGTCTAGCTTGAGTACTGCTGGAAGGCCATAACACTTTTCTTTACCACTTATTTCCTTTGATATTTTTAATGTTTCAATTGCCCAATTCTACTTATTCTATCCAATTGCCTCAACCCATCCAGTGCCCGATTCTCTTTTGCTATTCAAGCCTGGCCAGCGACTCCTCAAATGTTATGAG
>DWHK01000040.1:0-20628 GCA_018247855.1 Graphium androcles | reverse complement strand
CCTAAGGGTGGTTCATAAAAATCGGTTCAGTGGTTTGTTTTTTAAATCAAAATAACCGAAAAAATATGTCACTAAAGTAAACTTTTAAGTCGGTTTTTTGTAATTTTGTGTCAAAATAATTATATAACCTAAACACAATAAAGCTAGAGTTTTTTTGATTAAACGCACAAGTCTCTAAATCAGAAGTACTTACCAGTAGAAAAGGAAAAATTCTTTTTGTATCCCATTATAGCATCATGATTCGATTTCTAGGAGCCAAGCAAATTCAGCGAGTTTAAAATGTATTTATTTTTCATTTTTAACATTGATTGTAAATTGTTCTGCATTTATAACCTTTAAGCCTTTAACAACTGCACATACGTCATCGTCGAAAGAGATGATATAATAATGGGGAAGTCGAGTAATAAAGTCGTGTGTCGCAGCGAGTAATTAGGACGAGCCGTCCGTATCGCTGACAACTCCCGGCGCGGGGGTAACGCGCCGTGACATAAATAAATTATGCAACGCCACTTTACGCAGCGCTCTCGACACTATAACACCGCATTTAACTGATCGATCCTCCATGACAGTTGCTTTTCCGGATCGTTTTTTACGTCTACGCATTTTAATCGCGAAACGTTTTTGATATTGCAACGCTCCCGGTGTTTTGAAATGTAAAATATCACAAATCGTCAGCGCCATCGCCAAATCCTTAACCTCCTTAACGACTGCATCAATTCAGCTTTATTGTAGCCATTTTTTATACATATTTTTTTTTATATGAACGTATTATTTTTTTTTTTCATTTTTACATTTCATAAATACTTGGTGATGGAACTGTCTAAATCATTTCCTATGAAACACTTGTATCCCAGCTTGACATAGTGCCTAATTTCAGACGTTTATATGTACACTACCTTAGTACCTATACTTCGGTCACAAATTTGAAATAACGGACCTTGTACTTGTAGTCGAGAATTCCAGAAAAACAGAAGCTTATTGATGTTTTACTTTGATTAAATCCCGTGGTAGTGTATTCTTATAATTGCAAACAAAATGAAAACCTAAAACTGAAATGAAAGCATGATATTATAAAATAAAACAATATACACATGTTTATCGTGACTTGTAAATCCTTAAACGAACTCGTAATCTCGAGAAGATTATGTCACAAGTACTTAGAGTGAAGCGTTGTTAAAATTTCGCTAAATTCTTGTTATTTTTATTGCGAAATCTATCCGCGCCGTAATAACATCATTTATTACTGTCACGTTGTATTACAAAGAGTTTTATCTTTGCCAAGATCACACGTTAATAGATTTTATTCACTTTTACATTCGCATTTTTCAATTTTATATGAGTTCCATCTTTGTGGTTGCACGTCAAAGCTATTCTGAGTAAATCTCTATGTGTATACAATATAACGATAAATATAACATCTATTTATATTTATTCAGTAATATTGTAAAATGAGTTATATTAATATATTCATTTAATTAAAATTAAATATTTTGGATTTTAACTGGAGTATGTCGTTTTAGAAACGACACTGGAGTAAAGTTGTTTTTTATATTCATTTTGGTCATGAGCCGTTCTAGAACGCGTGGCGATTATCTATAGTAATATAATAAAGTTGAGATTTTTTAATTTTTAAACTATCAGCTATAATAGAAATTTTATTTTAGAATATAACAGCCCGATTTATGAGAAATAATTTAGGCTATTTAGCCTAATGCTCCGACCCTAGAGCCGAGCAGCAAATGATAAGGCGGGTGAAACCGCAAGGAACAACAGCCAGTCACTAAAAGACACTTATCATTAAGCATAGCCTTAGAGTAAGTAACTATAAATATAGAGTAACTTTAGTTATACAGAGTAACTTATATATATAAGTAACTATAAAGCGCGGGTGACCGAGTGTGGACACGGGTATGAACAGTTTTGTTGTTCAAAATTACTTAAAACAGAAACAAAAAATTATAATGGAAATGATTTAATAAATTTACGTTTCTTAAGGAGCGATAATATAAGCAATAAATAAATACATATTAAAAATGATTACTTTAAGACTACGCCCCACTGCTTTTGCTCAACACAGCGTGCTACAAGCAATATCACCACTCTATGTTATATGTATAATCTAAGAGCATAACCTGCCCGTTTGTCACATACTAAAAAAGAGTGATGTGCAACGGCCGAATATTTTGGAAGCGCTGCCTACCCACTATATAATTGAATGATTTATCGCTCCGCTCACGTTCCGCCGCCATACGGGGCTCATGAATAAGCGATGGCCGGCGCGGTCGTCGTTTCAATTAGCGGTCGTGTCGCCGGCCGCCCGCCGCCCGCCTCCCGACCGCCCGGACACTGCGGCCGTGTCGTACGGCTATCTTGATTTAATAGTTGCCCTTTAGCCGGGTGGCTGAGGCAGTGTGATCTAACATTATGAGCGCTGTTGTGTATTGTTATGTATGAGATAAGAGGGGCTATAATTTTTTTTTCCAAAAAAAAAAAATACTTTATAATTTTTGTTCCAGTGATTGGTTAATGTTACTTAGCTTTTATAGATATTCAATGGCGCACTATTCAAAAATATTTAAAGTAGGTACTGTAAAAAATTATTCTAGACGGAAGCTTTAACGTAAAAATTTTGTAGTTCGTCTTAAAGAAGTGATAGGATATAAATAAGAGCAAGCTATGGTAAGCATGTGCTGTGCTGACAATAAGTTAGCAGTAATCGCTTACATTAGTAGCAACGCCCGTTCCTTACCATCTAAAAAACCCGCGTTGGACGAACCATTTGTCACTCGGGTGCCGTTATGCCGTACAGCTCCGTTAGCCTAAGCGCGCTTATTATTATAACACAACATAACCGAGCTAGGTGTCTTGAAAGCTCGTTAGCAGGCGTTTAATCCGAGGCGGGAATGTTGCACGACCGCGTCCATTGTAATTAAAGCGCATTCGTAATGAACCGTGGCAATTGTGTGGCAACATCCGCCGTATAACACGTCCCGGATCAAGGGATCTTGTTATAACCCCCCCGCAAATTGCTGACGCGCTGGAACCGCGTCGCTTTTATCTTCGTGTCACGACATTCCTTGGTATTTATTCGCCCGCCAATGGTGCTAACTATGCTGATTGTTTCAAGCGTGACGTCACTAAGATGGTGTTTGCGCCTGTTACCAATTTGCTGGATTTATGGCCGCTGCGGTGTGATCAAACTGATACACGGATTTATTTATGTAAAGGGTCGTCGAGCGATCCCTTTTATTAGAAAGGGGAACCTAATCGTGCGCGTACAGCTTATTGTTGTCTTCCTATAAGGCAATGGCGGCGCGTTCGTCTTTTATTACGTTCCCGGTAACTACTTAAGACGCCATTAACAAAGTTATGCTTCGACGCTCGCTCCCTTAGTGGCGATGTGATTTGGCCCCGAACACGCTCCATTGAATAATATAAGGGTGAATTTTAAATGTCTTTAAATATTTAGACAGCGTATGAAAATTTAAACTTTGTCTTATTTTGAATAAAGAAGCTTTATTAAACGTTGCCTTATAAGGGTCATTGAAGGATAAATAGTATATGTCACTTCGTACAATTTTATTGCTCGTTCGATGTTGTATTTTTAAAAGCTTTGAGCGTTTCTTTATTTTTAAAACGCTAAACCGATTGACTACACGCGCGAACGACTCGCGCACTGTCGTGAAAAATACACACACGGCACCCGAAATCGGAAACATATTCGACGCGTCGCGTAATAAAATTGTGAATGTTCATTGAGCGCGCGCGACCGGGAGTTATCCATTTACAGTGAGTTACTAGTCGTTTTATTCTCTTCCATCCGTCCCGTGGTGCGCCACTCCCGGCCGGGGGGAGGCCTCCCGTAAAATAGACGCGAAATGTGATAAATGCGAAACTCTCTTTATTGTCGGGACCCCATAGGCCATCCCGGTCCGCCTTATCAAGTTTTCTTATATCCTAGTTACCGCTCAATTTTGCGAGCCTACATAAAAAGCTTTCCCTTTTTTCTACCCTCGTCTAATAGAATTTCACCCTCTTAGAGCGAAAGTATCGTGGGCAACACACGGTTGAAGTGTATTGACGTCGGTGGATAAATGTCTCACGCAATCTGTTGCCGGTAAATCTGAGGTATTAAGTGTGTTACTTTATTGCACGCCTCAACTTAGTTCAGTTTATTTTAAAAGATAGAAATAAAAATCTTCTTAACCATCGTTTAACTTTGACAATCTGAAAAATTAATTTATTTCGACAACAATACCACTAATCATTATTTTACATGGCCGTTTGTTTTATTTTGTCCTTTTGGTGTAACAAGCTGCGCGAATGCACTACTCGTTTATACTTTAATACAAAAATCTCTGAAGCATACCGTTGTATTTAGATGAAGATTCTCCCAGCCCCCCGCCGGATCCGAAGCAATACGACGAACGGAACGAATTCATCCGTTTAGATCCGCTTAGCAATGTTTACGTGATGCGAATACAAATTGAACGTGTTGCTAGAGCAAATTTAGTGTCTTATTATACCGTAATACACGTCGCCATTGGTACGCGCACTTATCGTTCATTATGTTGGATACTAAATTCACTAAAATCAACCGCAGCACCAGACATTAAACAAGCGGCTTTATGATAATGTAATTCCCCACTTCCCGCCCGCGACTTAATGGATTTCTTTAACAACGGTAGTTATATTGTTAAATATAGATATTTGAAGGATTTTATTGCTATTCGATTCTTTTTTTAATGTTTTACGTTTCAAAACGCTTCCTATGTTTATCGTGTCCAATTTGCATATGTATTACAAATTAAAAAAGTATTAGGAACGTTGTGAATTTTAAGAAATGCCATGAAACCCATAAAATAATCTAATTTTTTTTTCGTGTACATAAAAGATAAGTTTTATATTTCGCGTCAAAGCCTCGAACAATCTAGTTATATTTTGCTAGCTGCTTTGTTCGAATCGAATCCATAGAACAGTCAATATGATCGACACATTGCGTTATTGAGACGTGGACAGAATGTTTGTACATGAATGCTTGTTGTGCAGGGCATTACGCTGCTTCAGGACGCTGGCACGTCGGATGACAGTGGCAGGGCCTCCGAAAGGCTGACGGGCAGCTCGGTGGCGCCGCGCGACCCCGATTCCTCGCGCGACCGCCTTAGCGATGTACGTATTCAAACGCCCGATAAATACAACCGACAAGTACACAGCTCACCTATAACGCGATTCGCAATCAATTCTCCACATAGACTTATCAAAACTCAATTATAACCGGACGAAAATTTCTACTTGATTATTACTTTATTTCGCTTTAGTTTCTATTCCGTTATATATGTTCCAATCAATGCATGTCAGTGACGAATCTCATTTTATTATCGATGTTGTGACTGTCTATAAATGTTTGAATATTTCGACACTGTACAGTTGTTTGTCTGTACGAGATTATTTGCAATCCTCCACCCGCCTCTCTCCGCTTGCGTAACGCTAATCAAGTCCGTTATTGTACGCCAGACGTGACACGTTGCAATAGTGGTTTTGGCGAATGTTAATATATTGAATTTGTCTACGAGTGAGGGAGAGACGGGTGCAATTACCTACCTCAGTCAGTCCAACCCACTCATATGTTCGCCTTCTCTCTCCTGCCTACAGGCCAGTAGCCGCTGTAGTTCCGGAAAAGGCTATATCGTGAGTATCTCTCAGTGTTGTCCTCCTTTATAGTACAAGCTCCTTCGGCATGTCTTACACGTCCATCGGCTTTGCTTATTTCACCCGAGTTTTATTGCGTATACGCGGGGAGCATGCATTAAGTTTGGCGGGATTTTTTTCCTTTCTCTATTTCCTTCTACTAATTCTGAATACACTCTTGTCTTTCTAAACATGTAATTCTAAGTGCTATTGCGGTGACGTGACTGTACTACGATCGGACGTTCCCATAGACTGAGGGACTATTACATATATCGATAACCGACGACGACGGGGCGGATCGGGCACGTAAGCGATATTCATTCCACGCCTCAATGGAGCCAATAATGTATCATTTAGTCGGCCATTCCTAGTCGGCGGGCGGGCCGCGAACGCTTTTACGGAGTTATTTAAAGGTGAAAGTCAATAATTTTCGATTACCCGTTTGCAAATTTACTCAGATCACGCAACGCGTGGCCGTAGCCCGCGCTCGATATTCGGCTAGCGTCGCAGGTAAATCACGAGATTTGTCGAAGCGGTGCCGCCGCGTGCTACATAACGTAACGCGCGCCCGCCCTGAATACTTCATGTACTGTATTTATTTGAAATTGTAATATCTCTGGCCCGCGATCCCTTGTCTCCCCGGCGCGCCGCTGCCTCCTAAATATTCCCCAGGATTACTTTGCCCCGGCACGAATGTAGACGCGGCTCTTTTAGAGCGATTCGTATACAGATCGATTTTATATTCATTTCGGTGGTTTGGTTAACAATATCAGCTTTTGTTATGTTGATGTGTGTATTTATGGTGTATATTACACTAATATTATGTAACATCTTTACCGATGATTAAAGCAATTCCTATCCATATGTAACAGTATAGTATTTGGGCCGAAATTTGGGCTTTGTAAACATATCGATGGTTCCTACATTAATAATCGTATGATTGAAATGCAAACTTTGCAGGACATAGCTTTAAAGACATTTTCCTTTACGTTGGGTAAATGTATATGAATTTAAACTTATAAGTAAATTTAGTAAAAATCCTCATTTTTTAATATTTAATAATAATGTTCTTTTAAGAAACGCATAAAAGTGGAAATGGCATTATTGTGGCATATGATTATTTACGTAGGAGCCATCGATATATGCATGCATCGAAGCTTTGGTTAAGTTATACTTTAATCTACTTTACATATTAACGCACAAATATTTTTCTCTTGCAGTGTGATAGTGAGGGCGACGACGACAAGGTGAGCGAAAACACAATTATAATTATACTATATATGTATCTCGGTTTATTTCCAAGTGAATTTCCGTCGGATATTTCGCGAGGCGCGTAAATTAATTAAAGCGGGTGCTCGACATCTTGCGAGCGCAGTCGAAGCCGGGTAAAGGAATAAATGTCCGTGTAATGCGAGTGGCGAAGTTTCTCCCTCTCTGGTTTATTGCTCGCGCCGGGGTTAATCTTTGCCACGGCGAGAACTCGCTTCCCGCTCGCCGGCTTACATATTAATTATCCGTCTACGCAGTGGGTTTGACAACAATCTCCGTCGACTCGACGAGAACTTCAAAGGGAAACGTGCTGTAATGGCGCTAACAGTTACTTTTATCGGACTTAATATAAGGCAGAAGTTTTCACAGAAGTAATAGGATAATTTGGTTTTACTGTTATATTCATTCTGCTGATACAGGTGATACTGGTTTTCTTACTTTACGAAGATTATTTGTTGATTAATATACACACAAATTACCCCTACGATTACCCTACCATTTGGTTAAATAGTTAGGGTAAAGGATTAAGTCACGGTGCCAACCTACTCAGAGATGAATCGACATAGCAGGAGACATTAAAATACACAAACACAGGCGCACTCTCTTTTCCTTTACACTCGCACCCAATTACATTCCCGACATAGTTATAAGCATCAAGACCGGGGCTTAGTCTCCACGGGAAAATTTACGAGGGATACCTTAAATGTATCTTATTTAGATGTTACAGTTAATTGTAAGAAGCATAATCGTGAGCACCCAATTATGTTTCCAACACAGTAACAGGGATAAGGCATCGGGAGGGCACAGTCTCCCGGGGATAATCCGATTAATCAACATGGCGCTGCGGCGGAGCCAAACTGATTTCCTCCTCAAATATCCATTAACCGGTGTTACTGTGCCACTTAATGCGGAGTGTGTTTAACAAGTGCTCGCGACGCCCAAGTCGGGCGTGTAACGCGATTTGCCGTTTAGGAAGTTCGTACAACGTCTATATTGTCGCTAAAACGGGCTACAATTAAAGCAATTAATGTGGAGCGAATTTAACTAATTATGGTGTGCCTAAAATGTTTGTTTTTGTGATAGCATACCCTCTGTTGCTTGAACCACTCTAGAGGTTTACAATAACCTTACAGAAGACAGTAGAGGAGTATTCATTCGCACGGTACCTAATGCTACAAATGAACCATGTGATTTAGCTGATGGTATCTCGCTCTCTAAGCGGCTCCTCGGATCATTAAATAAATATTATAATACCCTTAATATGCTTGTTATAATATTTGCTTTTTAAACCGACTTTAAAAAAGGAGAAGGTTCTTATTTCGACTGTGTTCTTAAAAAACTTTTTACTGGGTGAACAGATTTTTATTATTATTTGAAAGCTTGAATACGATCTGACAAGTAGTTTTTAAGTTATTCATCAAATAGTTGAAGTTGCAAATACATTACTAAACTCCACTTTTGAGGCGGTTGAAGTCGGTTGTTTTTCTGTGAAAATAATACTTGTTATATTCCTAATCATTACTACTTTGTTCCGGGGGTAATCGGTTAATATCACGTGAATCTACCTACTCGTTTGTTATTATCTAACCAAAATACGCTTCAATCAAATATTACGGCAGATAACCGTATCGGTATAGCAACCCAAATGTGTACTTTGGAAGCTTAGGCAATATGCGAACAATAAGTTAAAGTCGTTATCCATTCTTCCGTCGCAATCGCATACGAGTCTCTCGTATCAAGTACAGACGTAGTTTTAACTATTACTTTGCAACTCTACCGAAGTTGTCGAGGGTTGTTTGAAGAGTGTTTTTTAAACATAAATTTATGTATATGTATGTATCCTACATATGTCTGTTATTATAATTTTATATTGTCTATTTTTTTCATAACATAGAGATTTGATACAGTCATATGATCAATATTAATGGTTTTTGAGAATGTCTTAGTGCCAATACAGATATTTATTGCTCGTTATGTTGTAATTGTTGCGAATATTGTAATAAAATTAAATAATTTCCAGTTCGATTTCTTTTGTTTGACTGGTGAATCTTATTTTGGTAAAACCCCACCTGACAACAAACTAAAAAGGGGTCACTCTAACAAAGTCATCACTACATTAATATATGTAACTAACACACACACACGCACACACGCAGGCTCAGGGTAAGGGTGGTATAGGTAGAAGGCAACGTAATGTTTAATTACGGCCACTCCTGGCACGGCAATCTTGCAATTAGCGCGCTGAGCGGCGGCGCGTGTATAACCAGCGCCCTTTGGTACGTCTGCGCTTAGGGCCCTACACGTACACAGTAGTGGCTTTGCCACTAGCCATTTCACAACCTGTTGACGACTACAACCCTCGGAGGTCTCACAAAGCCGCAACTAATCCCTTCATATGCCCGCGACTGACCCCGCTTGCAATGAAACGCGCGAGTTATTTGGATATTCTGGCACGTTTTAGCCCATTACGCGGCTGTCCTTTGGTTGAGATTAGAAGAAAGCTTTCATGTACTTTATTTGTGTAAGGACATCAATTTATGTTTAAAATAATGAAATGTATAAGGGTAAACGTCAATAGTTGTACTGTGACTCTTATATTATTATAAAAACGCGAAGGTATCCGAAATTTATCATAGTAAGAGGATTACTAACTCTTATTTACTCCAAACATCTGACGAACACTTATTTTTTAAATACCTGTAATACCGCTGCCTTAACTAATTTACCAAATTGTAGGGTAGTTGGGTTATAGAGTAATTGTAGGGTTACAAGGCATTATTATAATTGGGTGCTCAAGATTATGGTTTTATAAATAACCTTTTGGTAGACTAGTCAACAATATGAATAACAAAAAGATGACGAGTCTGACTCGTCGTCGAAATTTAATATATGCGTAATTTCCTAACAGTATGTTAAAAAAGTTCAAATAAATCAATACTCAAGGAGAAAAACATTTTTTTAGTTCCTCACTAGTCCTATTAGAAACTGGCTCAAACTTTTTGTTTTATTATTGTATCTTTTTCTACAGTGCACTATTTTATATCAATAACCAAAATATGTCATATAACTTTACTAATATCAATACATTAATAAAGTTCCATTTGGTTGGCAACGTGAATTAATTTTACTAAACCAATTTCATTAGTATATTCTTGATACTTTTCCTCGTCATGTTTCCTCAGTACCGATACCGATTTTGTTTTTGGTATTGTAATAAGCGTATATTCAATCAATCGAATTACACTCGAACTAAATAATTGAAACCATCCATCAATCACAATGAGAATGTAAAATATATCAAAATTTAAGAATGAGCGCCGCCGTCCGGTTTGATAAAACATATATCTTAAGTCGTTTATCGCACATTAATGATTAATATCTTAAAATATATTATATAAAAAAAACTAATTATTTCAATTTCCATTAACAAGTTGAATAATGTGACTTTCTGTGATGTAAATACCGCCTGCTTAACATTTTGTTAACAAAACCGATATACATATTGATATATTAACAATTATCAAGTATACGCGATTTTGTTAATTAATTCGCACCACCAAATTAAGATTTGAACGTTCAAATGTCTTGCTTCATCGACAGTTATTATTGCGTAAATTCTATTTATAAAAAGACTAAATTTGACAGAGTATTTAACATACCAATCAGGAAATTAGTTAATTAAGACACGGACAAGGTACGGAAAGAAATAATATTAACGTATATTTGTTTTACATTTACATTTATCTGACATATTATTACCGTCATAATTTTTTTATTAACAACTAATATGTATAAATTAGATGTTGCTAACACTTCTAAACATATTTTGTGAAAGTTTTAAAACTTGTGACAAAGTTACCTTTTAAACAAAAAAGAAATTAAAATTGCTTTTGCTGTTTGATAACTAACGTAATAAATCAATGTTATATTTTTTCACACATGATATGTGAAAATTTAATGTATGAGTACCATTATTTTATATCTGCTTATTCCAATCAGAACGCATGAACACTGCTAAACCAAATACCTTAATAGTTCCTTCATAGGAGAATTTTCGGAGCACGACTTGGAAGTTATGAATAGCAGGGGCTCGATTCTGTGCAAACTGGGAACCTCTGTTATTAGCTTAGCAATAACAGGAGTTCGTGCTTGACCAACCCCACCTAACCACAGCTCGCCCGTACCCGTATTCCGTAAGTTACGCTGGCTGCGAACTTTTCGTTTTATTTTTTATTTTGTTTGCACTCCTACCGACCAGCACTCGCGCTTTTGAGGCTGCCTTTTTAATCTGTATTGGTTCGGATTTTTTTTGTGTTAGCGCAAACATCGAATCGCGATTTGCTTTCATTGTCACACTGAGCGCTATATTAAAACGCTAATGGAACATTTTTTTTTACTATATTACGTTTGATTCCGAAGAATGGGCACAAAGATCGTCGTTATTATTCATCATTCATCAGTTCTTATATCACTTCTAGTCGATTAGAGTCGACCCAAAGTTGCGGAGTTTGCTCCGGTCCCGAACACATCAAAGGAAATTTGGCGAACATTAATAAAATCGTGAATACACATCGACTTTTGCCGATCATCAATTTCACCACGCATTGTATCCTCAAAAACATGAAAGAATCCTCAAAGAAAAAAACAGATTGGTTTAATCTTATTTAACCCAATCTGTCTTTTACAAACCTCGTACTTAATAGCCTCCACGAGAGGCAATTCAGAAAATTATTTTTAATAAATCCCGCACACACCTAGGGTATCGCCAAAAGGGGAATTTGAACGGTGCAGCGTCGGGCGTCTCTTGGCGGAATTTACCTTACGCAAACCTGCCTCGGTTAATTGAAAGAGCTTCTTTCATTTAGTGTAATATTTTATGGCGCGCAGTCGGAGCGGGAATGCGGTTTCTCTTAAACACGTACCGTTCCTCCGCCTCCCCCTTATTCGGTCGGTTACGATCTTTTGTTACGCACGGAGCAACAAGAAAATAATTTAATCTCGCCCGCGGAATATAAATTCGTTTCCAACATTATCTTAATTGCCACTTTTGTTCTATAAACTCGAGAGACTTAATCATTTCGGCTTGAATGTTGTGGACTAGATTTTGCTTTAATATAAAATATTGTTTAAAAAAATAAAAATTTTAATATAAAATAAAACCGTCGTATATATTTTCTTAAAATAATATGTCCTTAAGAGCGTTTCTTTTGTTCAAAAATCTATAGAGATTTCAATTTTAGTTTTAAATTTTACCTATCGGTCATAAATCCGTCACAAATTAAAAATAAAGAGTTGCCGTTATCCCTGTTTGGCTATGACAAGAGGACAAAGAATCCCAGCCCGCACATAACCCTGGTCAGGAATTTAAAACAACAAATTGAACGCGATACCATCGCGGAAAACGGTTTGATTGTTACAATGTGTACAGTGCGTTTTAGGGTAAATATTTCCGCGTCAACCCCTGATTGTACGGATTAATATGTTAAATTTATAGTGGTACGTGGTTGGGGCGCGGTATAATTAGCGCCGTAGTAAGAGGGGCGCACACGTGCCGTAATAAATCGCCCGCGACCGCCACTGAGGCACACAGATAAGGGTCATCGCGGCACCATTGAGTGCTACTACATCGTTACAACATACCATTGACTACATATCACCCACACCATGACACCCCACCATCTTACGGCGCCCTTCACGACTCCTCACGCATCGTCATACACTCGTTATATCGTAAAACCGCACAAAACACTCCGCAAAGTGCTTTATTTACAAATTACAATAAACCACGTACATAACTGCGTGATTAACATAATGTTTCTGGAATGTTCCACTTTTGTCTTGTAAACGAGCATAAAGTGAAAGAACAAATTGCGAGTTTCCCCAGTATTTTCCTCGCTCGGAAAAATATATGTTTTATTAAAGCTCGGCATTTCCGAGAGCGAGGCAACCCTCGGGCGGGGTGGAGATGGGCGGGGCGGGTGGCGGCGCGCCACTGTATAACAGCCAGTAGAAGGATATTAAACATATTTACGCGCCTATAAAGTACTCTCGTACGCTCGCTCTCCACCGTTTTCTTTGTTCCTAGCTCCGCAGCCAATGATAATGCTCTCCACCATTCCGTAAAACTTATTTCGCTTCCGTCTTATCTGGCTTTTCTTGGCTCCTTTTATTTACAACTGGTACGGCGTCGTGCAAGTTACAACTCTTTATGCACAGGTGTTTAATTGCAATATTTTATACGTTCAATCTTACTTCATTCATGAAGTAACATTGGACGTATCTCTGAACAAGATTGGTTTGCAAGACAAATAGCAAGCGGCGGATCGGGTTAAGTGATGTCCAGTGAGCAGAAAGGAGGCGAGTGCACTCGAAGTCATCGAGAACGTGCAGAAGGGAAACCGGAGCGTTAACAAGGAAGCGAGTAGCGTCTTAATCTCGTGCGACAGTCACTGAGTAGAGCTAGAGCCCCTTGCGTAGGTGAGAGAGTGTAATAACAAGCCGCCCACCCCACGCCGCTTCCACCCGCTTATCGCCCGCAAGCTTCCCTGCTGGCAAACTTCGGATCCGTATTATTCCCCCGTACAAACGCCCGACTTGAGACCAACTTGCAACGGTGCAAAGTTAAAATTGTTTTTGGCGTCCTCCGCGCTTTTACTGCTTTGCACGTTAATTATGATCATGGAGAGCGAGCAACTTCATCAATTAGTTTATAATCAAGCGATATTAATTCTTTGGAGATTACGGTTATCCCTCATACAAAAGATTTAAGAGATTAGTACTCTAGTTACTCGAATCCATTAATTAAATTTTTGACATTTTTTTATTTATTCGCACTTGTAGATATTTACATTTGCAAATATAGAAAAGTTGACAGTTTTTTATCATAACAAACGGCCAACTCTGTAAAGAACGATAAATTTTCGTATATTTTTTAAAAAAATCTTCGTACCGATTAAGTGGATAAAAATATAAACGAAGGATTTTACATTCTTAAACACATAAACCGACAGAAAAAGCATATTAAAATGCTTATAAAAGCGTATTAAAAATAACATTAAAAGATACTTTTTATAACTGTATCATCGGATACAGTTGATATACGTCTGCTGAACCAAAGATATCAAATAGTCGTCTCCCACAGATTTATTTATATCGCACAGGTGACGTGGTGCTCAGTTCCATAGCCAATAAAAATAAACGACGAAGTCACTTCTGCAGTAAAAGATAGTCGCATAAAAATATATTGTTTACTAATATAAGCGCCTCGTACATTAAGATTAAATGAACTTCAGAAAAATAAAGGAGAGTTCTTTTTTTTTCATGTATTTATTTGACTATAACTTTCTTTGTAAGAAATACAACTTGAAATCCATGAAATGAAAAAATAATTTAATAAAGTCTTATACAGCTTTCGTCTCATTCGATATGTTTGAATTTCGAACATACTCCCGTTTTTACTTTAAGTAGCCGTTTACGACTTGACACCTGCGAGAGGACAGAGTGTAAAATTCACACACATGCGCGCGCGAGCCACTCGTGAAGCGTGCCGCGAACAAAGACGGGGCGAGCGAAAGAGGCGTAATTATCCGTAGGCGGGTGAGTTGCCACCACTCGACTCACCGAGGTCGAGATATCACTCGACGGATCAGCTCACTCGGGGCACTATGCGATTCCGTTTGTGCGACACAAAGTGTTCCCCGCCGCACGAGCCGGCTCAGTCGACGCGCTTTGAGACCGCCTCTGATATAACCAGTTGCAGAGCAATGCAATGGATGCCAGCTTAGCGATAGTGATGCGATTGCACGTTTCAGCCGTAATGTGCTGACTGATGACACACTGATTTATTCATGCAACGCACTGCTTGATATTGAGTTACGATGGAATTAAATATAAATGTTGGTTATTGACGTAAATAATTATAAAGTAATGACGATTTTCTCAATTGCTTACTATATCTGTTGAATTCCTAAATAAACTTGTCATCGTAAATAAGCTTGTCGTATTTATCAAATCATGATACGCCTTTCAATGTAATAAATGTATTACAGACTACCGTTTTTTTTTGTTGTAAATAGGACGTCTATAAAGACGATAGACATCGGTTCGAATACTTACTGTGTATCGAAGCAATGTATAAACAATACAGATTAATTAATATTGTATAAATGATTTTATTTTTAACTCCGTATTTACAGCAGTCGAATGGAATGTAACTTGATTAATGCACATAGCCAGTTACATTACAAAATTACTAAACGATTTAACGCACGATAAATGCTTTATATCGAGTACTATCGTAATTAAAACGTTGCGTTTATCGCGTGCACTGTAAGTGACATCACAGTATCGAACACGATAACAATCGAAATAGCAAATCAGATTGCAATTATTATTAGTCGGGAGCGAATCAATTAGCTTCGATTAGAACGGCACGCTGTGTATGTAAGCTCCGAAACGATTTACACGTACCTGACTAAAGTACGCCACAGTACGTAATTACTTACGTTAATCGCAAAGGCTCTTGGGAGATGGCTCCACTTATAGGGAAGCACACGCGCAAAATCGTTCTCAAAATATAAAATGGTATTTGTAATCACGCGCCTCTTCATCTTCTCCGATTATAATGAATCTATTAGAACCTCAACATTATAGTGACGTCGTCCATAAAAATTTGTATATGACTATTTTACTCGTACGTTTTATTGCAACGTCTGTCCCGACCCTTTTCATTACACAGCTTAGATGCTATAGCATTAGCAAATTTATAGACAAGCTCACATACCGCTCGCCAGATCGAGACGCGTATCGCGTTTAATTTATTCAAGTCCCAAACGGAGAACGCCTCTTTTTGTTTCGTCCAATTATGTCCGAGTCCAAAGGATCGTGCCATTATCCGATTACAAATAGGTGGTATGTCCAAAGTTACCGGCGAGCGTGCCTTCTTTCACTGATTAGTTCTCCGAACGAAGGAAGCCCCTTTCTTTTGCCTCTTGTTTCGATCGCCCTAAGTACCATTGTTTGTTTTCCTATTAGCGTGAAGGCAAAAAAATCACTCGAGAAGTTTGCGCACGGGAAAGTTAATCGCAAAGCGGTGCCGGTAAATGGAAAAGTTTCCGATGTACGGGAAAGATCTTGTCTGGAGGCTAATACGGTAAACTTGGGCTTTATTGCTTCCCCACCCCACACGCGATCGCGAAAAAGGAGGTATTTTTGTCTTTACAGCATTATGATTTGATATTACGTACGACCATAAAATATCAAGTATCGCGAGCGGAACGAGCATCCGTCCGGGAAGATAAGAAGTAAGTGTTCAAGTTTCAGTGGTAGTTATTTCAGTCGTAAATCGTCGCTGATCGTTTGCGCGCGCGGTATGAAAATAACCATGCGACAACGCTCTTGATAAACTACCCTCGCACTCACTCCGTCGCTTCACAGCTCTAACGGTTCCAATACATTAATAATTTACGAAGTCGAGCCCCGTGACAAAAGCCAATTTGTGTATTCCGTCTGGAGTGGAGTTTCAGTGAATTATTATGAAGTAATCTAAGTTAGACGCACCGTCGAGACTGCCTGCCAACGTAGGGTAACCAGGTGTCCAGTGTTTCCTGGAACGTTTCAGTTAAACCTAATCAACTGGCGTATTTATCATTCTATTACCTTTTTGTTTATTGTCCTACTATTAATGTGGTATATTTCATATTATTGATGAGTTTATTGCTCTTATCAGACTCCTTTTAAAACCAGGCGGATAAAGGGAGAATATCTGACATGAATTTAGCCTTTGTAATTTCCTTTAAATGTATTTACAAAAATCATTTTTTTTAATAATGGTTTTCGTTTCGTTATAAACAAATAATATCGTAGAGGATTATTGTTTCGTTTAGAATTAGAAGAAGTAAGCAATAAAAGAAAGAAAAATAACATATCAAACAAATAACAAAGTCGAATAGAATACAAAGTTAGATCGTAACCCTGTTTCATGTTTTATCGTAAATCTAAAAGACAAGTCTTCTGGTTTTACAGCTTGCCACCGGATCTTATGAGCGATTTTTATCTTTAACTCTACCCCTTATATTGCTACGTGTTGACCGTATATGACATTAGGCATAAGCTGTAGTAAAAATAAAATTATATAGAAATGTGTATGACATATAACCTTATGAAACCAGCTATAATCCTAAGGTATGTTATACTTCGTAATATATATTTAATTCACGTATACTGTAAATATTACTAGAACTAACAAAAAAGATAGTATTAGTATTCTCATCAGGATTAGCTTTAGTTCATGAATCTTGTCCAATCATAAAACATATAGTCCTTCAACTTACGTTCTCCATCTGGCAGCAATCCAATCAAAGTAATTGATAGTTTAGACACAAACGACAAAAGAGTTGATGAATTATTATAACAGCTAAAAAAAAAATTTGCTAAATTGGAATGGAGTTACCTTACAACTCAAAAATACTTAAATAAAATTTGGTTCAGCCTTTGGGGGCTATAATCCCAAAGACACAGTTACACGAGTTAATTTTATTACACACCGCTTTTGCGTCAGCGGTTCAAATATATCTTAAAACCTTAGAGTTGCAAGAATTGGGTGCCAACGTGAGCGTATCTGGCAACCCTGAATCCAGGTGTCGAGAGGTACTCGACCGCTCACAGTCTGGCGTCTTCAATATTGCATCGGAGACGGAATCGTCGGAACGTGCGGTTGCACGGATTAATTGCTCGTTTCAACGCCCGCCCCGACTGTTTGCTCTGCGCTCCCGGATTGCACTGCGCTGATTGGTTGAGACTATTACATCGCTTTTTAGTTTGGAATTATTTTGTTCCGAGTTAGAGTAGTGCAATGTGGTGTTAGAACTAGAACGCTTTTAGAGTTAACATTATTCTGTTTTAACTTGTTTAACAGTTAATAATAAGAGGCGAACTTGAACGTAAGTTAAGTAAAAAGTTTTTATGTCATTGTGAAAACAGTATAATAAGCTAATTTTACTTTCTGACAACAATTTTTGTGTTATTAATCGTAGCGATCAATAACGCGTATCGTTTGGACCGAAAATCATAGAAAAGTCACCTTCAATACCCTTTTCAAAATCGACTAAATTGAAAGCTAATTATCGCCTTATCCGTTTAAACTAAATCTCACCGTAGAACATCAACCCTAGCCGTCGATTCGGAACAACGCGAACGATTAACTCCGACGAGGTCTTTAATCTTTAATTAAGCGAGCTTAAGATCAAGTTGATCCCCCATACGTCGGCACTCGCTAACACGAAGCCTCTAATCGGCGTATTTGTGTTTATTTACGGCCCGTCTAATCCTTATCTTGCCGCTTGTCGTAATAGTCTATTAATAGCTGAGGTCGAGTAAGTCATCTGGCGCTACCCCCGAGCTTTTAATTGGCCACCGGAACAAGTTTCGCCTCCCACTTTGCCCGCTCAGCGCTATAATTTGACTCGAGCGCACTCAACTCACTCGACCGAGTAAATACCGACGACGCCATAAGTACAGTGTTTACGGACATTGATACCTTCCTTCCCCGCCTCTGTCAGCCGAAGGCGGCTATTAGTGATGTATGGACTTTTCAATCAGGAAGAAGTCTCCTTCGATTATTTTTAAACCGTGTCGCGGACATCATGTGAACTATTTATTTTTTTATGATACCTAATTGCATACTTTAAACATTTCAATCAATTCCTAATTTTTTTTCCACTATTGTCCCATTAAAGATTATCAACCGTGACACACTTCTGCAGAGGTGATGAGAACGTTTAATAGACTACACTTACACACAAAAAAAGTAAAGAAAGTACGGCGACCGAAAGCGGGCCGGTGGCCGCTCTAATTCAATTAGTATTCAAAAGGCATAAAGAGATTGAAATGAGGCTTTAATGGATATCGGGCGCGAGCGGCAGAACCGGTCGGACGGTGGCCCCGTGTAATATCGCTAATGTACCTTCACGGCGGCTCATTAAAGCGGGCTTTTTGTGCCTATGCCGCGTTCATCTCGTTAAATACTCCGCGATGCCGATCCTCCCGCGTGTCAATTGCGACGATATGGAGTTTTTTTTTTGTTCGCTAGCTAAATGCGAGGGATTTAACCCTCTCTGATCTTTGGGGCGAACTTAATTAGAGCTCGCCGATAAAAACGACGCGCTCGCTCAGGTTCTCGCTATAGGTGCCGGAGCAGTTAATTTCGTGCAAATTGTGTCGATGCATAACGAGGCCCGAAAAGGCTGTTTCTTTTTTTAGGGTTCCGTACCCGAAGGGTAACCAACGGAACCCTATTACTAAGCCTCCGCTGCTCGTCCATCCGTCGGTCTGTCAGCGTGCTGTATCTCATGATTCGTTAGGTAGGTAGTTGCCGCTATAACAAGTAATAAAAATAAATTAAAATCGTTTGTTTACGAACCCGACGCTCACTTGGCCGGTTTTATTTAACCAACGTTTCCCTTCGATTAACGATAGAATCCGTGGACCAAGTTCAAATTATGTCAAAAGTATGATCAAATTACCTATACATAGGTACCTAAAAGCAGTTTGTATATTATTGTTAACTTTAACTTTGAAACGATAAGCCTATTTTATATAAGTCACAAGATTAAAGTATGACAAACGTTTGCTAAGACGCCGAGGTTTTTTCCGAGATTAAACTAAACAAAAACAACTATCTGTCGAAGCAAAAAAAAAATTGCCTATTACTTTTAGCATTATCACGTATTATTAACAAAAGCCGTGTCATTGTGTACATTTATTTTAATTATGTTGTTGTGTAAAGGTCGCTTAATGCTTTTCTTATCGATGCCGACGCGTCGTTATCGGTTTTATATCAGAGACGACGTCAACACTTGCCGTGCGATCCGTTCGCTATATGTATCGGGTAATTAATTTCGATGTTAACAGAGCCACATTCGATAAGGTTGAAAAAAAATGTGGCAAAGGCACTTTGTTCCAAAAAAAAAGTTTGATAACGATAAATAATAAAATATATATGACACTATACAGAGAACAATTTGTTCAAAACAATACGCACGAAGTATTGGACCATTGCAACGTTTTTGTTGTACTTATTTTATTAATAGCTTTGGCACATTACGTTTCTCACGACACAGAGGTCAAAACAATAAAATAAAGAGTAGGTATAGTAATTGTGTAGTTTCACAGTAATACGAACGTTAAGTACCTCAGCTGAATATAGCCGATGATTTGAAAATTTTATATACATAATTTTTTTATGGAAAGGATGACAAACGAACGGACGGTTCACCTGATGTTAAGCGATCCCGTCGCCCCTGGACACACAAGTCGTGAGAGTCGTGTGTAGGTTGTCAGCCTGGGAAATTGGATAGATCAGGGGAGGATGGGTCGAGAACATATTAAGGATTTAGTGGGAAAAGAATAGAGTAGGAATGGCTATCCGGCAATACAAAAAGTCATGCATGTTTTATTTTATACCGCTTCAGAGCGGTGGTACTTCCCCAGGCGGGCGCGGCCTTAGAAGTGCAGCAAGAGCTGTGAAAGGATATTATGCTCTACCACCTAAAAAAATTACTGTGTTAAAAGTAGATTTTACGAAATAGATCATTACTCCATATGGATAGCAAAGCTCTAAAGCGCTATAAGTGCATTCCGTAGGACTGTCCGCCCGTTCGCACGCGAGAAGGA
>DWHK01000039.1:0-20660 GCA_018247855.1 Graphium androcles | reverse complement strand
AAAAATATTACATTAACTAAAGCAATCCACTTTTTTAGCCGTGCAAAAAAAAAGTATTATTAAAATTTAAATATAAAAAAATTAAAATTGTGGTTTTGTATAAAAATTCACAAATGGAAAGTTCAAAAATTTATTACAGCACACGTCACATAACATACATTTTGTACAAACATTTTACACCAGACAAGTATAGATATATAAGTCATTGATCCAGGGATGTAGCATCTCATTCAAGATCAACAATGCATTTAAGTTCCTAAAGATTTTAAATAATTACATTTATAATTAAGAATTACAACAAATAATGGACAGAAATATTTTGAAAATTATTTATACCTAATGAAATGAAAATTTCATGAAAAAATAACATGGCTTCTTTAACACACATGCAAATATATTTCACTATTAATTGTGCAAATTGGAGAAACATTGCGCTGGGAATATAATGAGAATTAATTTAAAATTCCTACAAAATCCATATTAAATGTGTTCTTAACTTAAACCCAAATGTTACATACTAAAATATTCATATTCAAAGTTTCTCTACAGATTTATATTTACACTCTGAAAAACTAATTTAGGTGCAATAGCATAGCAACTGACGGTCTGCACTAATATTGTTTTAGAAATTTACCACGAGTTTATTAGTCTAAGAGTTAAGGGTGAACTTGAGACACAATACGTGTGATAAGGAAACATGGTGTAATATAACCGTTTCAGAACTTCCATACAGAATATATTTATATAAAAATAAAATAAAAATAACAGTGCAGTCAAAATAATATAGAAATAACCTAGAAACAATTTTTATTAAGGCCGTTTTAAATAAGTTACAATTTTCCAGTAGTGCATGTGCGCTATTGTAAGAGCAAGCATGTCTTAATTGGGCCTGTAATATATGCAATTGCAATCCAATAACAAAATTACCTTAATTACAATATCATGAATTGAATTGATGTCATCAACCCTGCACATCAACAGCTTGCTAAAAAAGATGAAGAGTTTGTGTTGCCAACTATTTAACACTTTCTAAAAGACAAGATGGAAGCTAAAAGTATCAGTCAGCTACAAAAATAAATGTATGACACAATGAAAGTAAAATATTGAAAAACAGTTTATATTATTGATTTATACATAATTTTACAAATACTATTGTGATAAGGCTAAAAAATAATAAATACTTTACAGCCTTAAACTACATAACAGATAGAAAATTAATACAAGTATAATTGTTTAGTATTATTCACCAAATAATTTGGATTTTATAGATTTAGTGCATGTCACTTGCGAAATATTTATTTCTCGCACATGTTTATTTGATATTTAACTGATGTTCCAAAGTTCCAATCTCAAAAATAATTTTCAACTTGACAATTTATTTAACAGCACCAGTAGCAAAATTAATTATAAAGCTCCTATTCATAAATGATATTAAACAAACCTTTACATAGAACTGATTGATGAAGAAGTTAATTATGTTCTTTTACCTATTTTCGAACAGAACAAGCTTTAATTAGAATGAAGCAAAAACAGGTATATATTTAAAATCATGAAATAGAAATCTTATTTGTTATTCCTGGCACAAATCATAAATGCGAGAATATATGATGTTTATATACAAAAGATAATTTAGAAACAAATAGTCTAAATTGCGTCAGATATTATTTACTGTTAATAATGAAATGAATTGGTAATATATATGGGGTGGTATTGCCTAACTTTGTTTTATATTAATATTGGCTCTTGTATATCCCAACTGATTTTTTATGTCATTCCGTAAGTCACATATACTGTCTTAAGCAGAACGTAACACATATTACGTACTTTATTGCTTTTCTATTTAAATAATACATATGTACGACTTTATAGTCTTACAACATCTTTCCATTAATATCCATAAAAAATGGATATTAATCTTCATATTAAAACAACGCTATTAATTCGAATAGACAATTGCAAAAACATGAGTTGAACAAATTAATTAAATAGAAAAAAAGTGAAATTGAGATGAGAAATATTTTTACTAAAGCAGTTCTTTTTAGTGGCTTTGACTTACGCTAAATTGCAAAACCTAATTTGCCACAGCCTTATAATTCATCCCTGAGAAGCGTGTATCTGTTTTTAGACGGTGCCAATTTTTTGAATGTAGACTCTGGTGGGGTGGTGACTTTAACATCTGTATTCAAAACCACTTGAGGACTCTCCGGCCCGTAATGGAATTCCCTGGAACAGATTATAAACACATTATAAAAAGTTGTTCTCGATTTAACCCACCTTATATTCTTAAGGTAATAGTATAATGTTAACTGTTTGTTATGAATCCGTCTACCTTGTGCAAAAATAATTTTTTAATTCGGACTGGTACGTCCAAGAAGGGGTAACTAATTAAACAAACAAAAAACTCATCAGCTTTGATACACCAATTTAGAGTTTAAAAAGCCCACTGGAGAAACAACTACCAACTACAGTTCATTAAGACATAATTACCATATTTTGAATATTATAAACTATTGCCAGCAGTATCACTTTCATAGAGAAGTATTAATGACTATTTTAAATATTAATAGAATAAATTTAGGAATGGAATGAAGAATTTTAAAAATGGCAAATATATTCAAGAAATAAACCAATAACAAAAGCCTTTCAAATATTTGCAACCAAATTACTGAGCTTAAGCTCTTGCATTAATTATTAATTCAAATCTATTTTATATATAAGAAGATATCAATTCTTTATTACAAACATAACAATAATGTTATATTTACTGGGAAGCAAAAGGTGAAGGTCAAATAAACTTTTAGTATCTAAAAACATTTAAATAAATTATATTAAATTGGCTATAATGAGGAAATAATGTAAATGAGTTATCTTTATACAGATAGAACAGTTAAAACATGTATAAAGATGGATGGATAGTTATGGGAGATATTTTCCTTTTGTGGTAAAAGGTTTTAATCACACCACAATTTCTATTGCTTTCTCTTCTATTGGCAATGTACACAATGTACCAAGCAGTTGTTTTTCTGCTTGTTTAAATTTAAAAGTTTATAATACGAAAAAAAAATTAAATCATTGATGCAGATAAAATGATCCTATATTTTAAGTTGGACCTTATTACACACATGTGCACAATTACATGGGTTAAGTATTTCACAGTATGTAGCGGATATACATTGTGATACAGGATTATAATATACATACATACCAATTATATTGTTTTAATTAAGGACTCTTGCAGTTATTAATACAAAATACTTAATTTTATTAACACTATTTTACATTTAAATACATGTTTATCTCATTGTAGCAAAGTCAAATTTCTTCAACTAGAGGTCAGCCATGCGTAAAACATGTGGTACACATGGTGTAATTGAATTCCAATGCATTTGTCAATCAGCAAAAAAAAACATTATTCTAAACAGCATATATGCTTTAGTTATGTATAATAAAGTTTCTAATAATTTCCATAATAAAATTTTATTGATCATAATAAACTTTATGGTATAGGAGACTTCTTTATATGTTTGTCCTGCAGTTTTTATCTAATCCAAATTAAATTATTATATTTTGGTAACTAGTCATTTAACAATTAAATTACTTAAGTAAAACATAGACAAAAAAAGATTAAAAACCCAGTTATGCAATATAACCAGGTCCTAAAGATGAACTAAGGAGGCTTTCTAGACTTTATACACAATATAAAGAAAAAACTTAACTACAGTATAAGGAAATGCACATCCACAGTATGGGAAAGGAATTTCTTGTATATATTTTCCAAGTAGTGTTTTTTATTGTTTCATTATCTTACTTACATTTGTACAACTTAGTTATATATGCCAATAGTGTTGTCTATAAAAATCTTTTCAAACAGTGCCTTTCGATTCCTAACAACCATAACAAACAGTATGCTTTCATTAAATCTATTTTAGGTCAAATAAAAATGTAATTGCATAATAATAAGGGTATACAAACTATTACTCTACATGTTTTTAAACTAAATTACCCTATGCTAAATTACCTGTGAAGTTTCCCTGAATATAGATCTTGCAGAAACTGTTTCAGCTTGCCAGGTTTTTCCATGTCGTTATAGTCAGGGAACAAGTACATGTGACGGAATGAATCAATGGCAATTAAAGGAAGATCGGAAATAGATTTTCCCAAATGGTGTAAAGGATGCTCAAAACGTACACCATCCGCTGTTAGGAAGTTAACATTTTCTGAAAAAACAAATAAATAATATTTGAAAATTAATAAAATCTTTAGGACAAAATTTTTATAGATTGTTGGTAAGATGGTAGAGCATAACATCTTCCATACAGCTTTTGCTGCACTTCTACGGCTGTGGTCCAGGAAGGTACCACCACCCTTCACAGAGCCAGCATAATATAAAGTATGCATGGCTCTTAGGGTTGTCGGATAGCAATTCCTACCCACAAGATATTGATTATGAAATTCCCTGTCTGTAATGTAGATTTACATAGGCAGGATGATTAGACAGAGTTGTATAAAATAACTGAAAAAGTTTATTTCCAGTTAGTTAGGGTGAAATTGTACAACACATATCTAATGACTTTAAATTTAATATAACATGCTGTAGCAGGTGTTAGGAGACTCATGACATAATAAATCACATGCATATTGTGATGGTTTTAAAATATATTGAAATATTCACCAAAGTATGAAATTTATAATATATTTTACATGCCTTTGTAGGAAACAATATTTTGTATGGTTAAATTCATTTCACAACTTTCTGATATTTGGCACATAAGCAATGGAAAATGTATTAGAAGCATAAGATTGTAAATGGTTCAATTTAAAAAGCATGCATATCAAATTCAAATATTTGATATGATACACTAAGATTATATAACATAAACAAAAAGAGTGCAATCATAACTGATAAGTCTTACTAATTAAATTAGTTGATATGATTTCACCATATTGCCGAGGTGTTCTTATTTAGATTAATGACATAATAGATAACTAGGAAAGCAGTTATAAACAAAACATAATAACATTGATGATAAGATTGCTTATGATACTAATAAAAATAAAAATCAAAATAGAAACATACATATGCCATGATAATATTTTATATTACTCTCTTTAAAAAATTGTAATGATAAGCTCTTTGTCTTGTGTTGCAAGGGAAATTTACAAACATAAATTCTATTCACACAAGCACCAAGATATGAAATAACTATCTGTAGGCCATACAGATAATTGCTTCAGGTGGAAATCAAACCCACAACCTGAGGACCCGAAGTCAATGGATTAGAAACTGTGTGAACTGGTCATTAATAGCAAATGCTACAATTTAAATATAAAAGTACACATACGTTTCTCCGATACAAGCTCTGTGGTGATGATTTCTTTGTATTTCTTTATACTTTCAGTGTCCGTGGGATGATGAAACAAAATTAAAAATGGCAGGCCGTCTTCAGTAAGCTCCTCAGCATTTTCAAAGGTTATCTCACGCACTAAAGGTATGCATTTTTCTTGGACCCAGCTATACAATTCTTCAAAGCTATTTAGTGAGCCACGGTATGTTTCATCAGGTTCAGTGGAAGTCTTTCTATCAGCTCTAAATACCACAATTGGTTGACCTGTGAAACAGACTTTTCTATTAAAAAAATTCTAATTAATTACTGTAACAATTGATTATTATGGATTTTTACACAATACACTTTTCATACAGTGAATTAAGATATTACTTAATATTCATAACTAAAGCTTTCTACTCAATAAGATTTTTACCTGGAGGATGCATTTGCTGTGAAGCATCTCCAAAACCAGCATGGAAAATACATTCATCTTTAAGACTTGCAGCCACCCTTCGGATAACTTCATATTCAGGTTGATCTCTTCTGTCCATGTATGCTATTATATGTCTCTTGTCTTCACTTAAGTCATGAAGCTCTTTAATAGAACCAAAGGTTATGATTGGATCAGTCAGCTGCTTCTTAATAAATTCAGAAAATGCTTCAACTGAACGCTGACCTGGGAAAAATATAAAAAAAATGGTTCAACAATGATAGGATATATTAATATAGCCAATGTCTTAAGGATAGTGTTAAACAAAATGAATAACATGCTAATTTTATATAGGTACCACTAAGTTAAAAAAGTAAAAGGTTAAAATTTTACTTGTGGTATAAATGTTCTATATTAATGAAGACACTGCTACTTCACATATATTTGTAATTCAATCTAAGGTCAATATTATATAAAACCAACATAAACCTAATTTTATATATACAACCTTTTTATAATATTATCTATATAATGTTTACCCAATTTTGTTTACAGATTTAGAATTCTAAATGCTACATACATACATGTTTTATTTTGTAAGCAATTAAACAAACTAAAAGGGAAATAATACCATTACAATTTCATTATTTGATATTTATATTTAAAATATAAATATGCTGAGCATTATGATTATGGGGTAAACAACAAATTAGGTATAAATTTTAGGTGCTGAATTATTACAATAAATTTTTTTAATTATGTCATTACAATTTATTTTATGATATAGTAACACAAAAAATAATTATTTGTTTCAAGCATATATAGAACAATAAGGATGATAAAGTATTGACATTACTTCTAAATTTCTCTGATTATATCTGATAATACATTTTTAATTGCTCTTATGGATATAATTTTTATTATTGGCTAAATTGGATATCCATGCCTGGTAAAACAATTTATCATAAAATCATATTTAAAAATAAAATTAATATAGAGATATATAGTATAAGTAAAAATAATTTTATTTTATTTTATTTTTCAGCAAAACAATTAAGTTTAAGGCTTACCTCTATATTCTTTCTTAGCCGGAAGTCCATTGCGGAAAAGTTTAAGTGTAGGATACTTTGTTATATGAAACCTAGTGGCTATAGAACCTTCTCTATCACAGTCTACCTTTCCCATGACAACTTTACCAGTATCATAACCTTCTTTTGTAATCGCATCCGCCGCATCATCAAAAATTGGCATTAGCATATTGCTAAATTTACACCATTCGGCATAAAAATTAATGAACACTACCTCATTAGACGCTGTAATGCAAGTTTTCAAAATATTATTCATTATCGCATTGTAAAATAGAAGCAAATAATTAGAGTACTTACCTAGTACCATGTCTAAATTGCTTTGAGTAATTTGTACAGCACCACTATCAGTCGGGTTATAAAAACTGTGACAAATCTGAAACGAGCGAATTAATACGTAAAATTTATGTATTTACTTATTTTTAATGAAGCATTAAATCTTAACAATCAATGGTAGGTACGTGTACCGATTTGTAGAGCGGTTTGTGGAAACAATAAACCAATATACTTACCAAAACTATAAGAACAGGTAATACTTTAAAAGATGTCATACTTCTAATATTTCTAAACATTTTGCCGCTGAAATAATTACTCTTGGTAACAACTTGGTTAAATATTCAATACAAACTAAAGTTTCTTAGTATTTCCATTTAACATCCAACCAATATCCATCCGCCACCGATAGACAGACAGATCACCACTTGTCATTCGTTCCAATTCGTAGTCGTCACACAGATAGTACTCAGGTACATATCACAGGTTATATAACAGAAGATCGTAGGTTTGTGATTTGTAACGATATAATAATAATAAGATGCCTAATTAAATATTTAATTATTTTCGTTTTAATCGTAATATCAAAAATCAAGAACTATATTATACCTTTTTCATAGGCTCCAAAACTGAGCAAAAGCAGGCCTGTTTCTCAATTGCAGTACTGCAACGCATTGTACGGCATAATACTCATTATTAAATGTTCTAACCATAGTAACATCTCGCACAATCGCCAATTGAAATAATTACACTTTCAGAATGCTATGCGCAAGTGGAACTAATAAGTTAATAAGAAATTCTACTTTCGTATATTCGATTTTATTCATAGATATATCGAGGGCTCGTACGTAAATAATCGTATGATTGACATGCAAACTTTACAGTACATAGCTTTAGACGTTTTTCTTTACGTTTGGTAAATGTAGATGAATTTAAACCTATAAGTAAATTTAGTAAAAATCCTCATTTTTTCAAATTAACCCAGCTCATAGTAGTTATTAAGTTCATTTAAAAAACCGCAAAAAAGTGTTTTTAGATTGTTTGTCGTTACAAGAGCGTAAACAGTAATTTGTTCCAATTAAGCATACGCACAATGCGGCATCATGCGGTATAAAGTCATACTATGCACTCATGATAGAAAACGCAGGTCCTATTGTGTGATTGTGAGTGTGCGCAAAACGCAAGTTTTCAATTAGTCTTCGCTCACATTTTATGTGTGTATGTATGTACGTAATTGTTACTGACTCCGTGGCCTAGTGGTATAAGGCCTTGCTTTACAAACTGAATCCCGCTGGGGGAAAATTACTTTGTGTTGTTGTTTCTCAGTTGAGTAAGGGCAATAGGGGTGATCACCCGATTGCCTGAAAATAAAAATGATCTATACGTCGAATGGGCACGTAAAAAGTCGGTCCTGCACCTGATCTCCTTTCAATCATATCTGATATCCATCCCATCGGAGAGAGTAAAGGGATAAAGAGTGCAACTGTGTCTGCGTGTACACTTGTGCACTATAATACCTCTTGGGCCGTTGGCTAATCTCTGAGAAGATTGGCCACCGTGGTCAAAATTCCGTTAGGAGCACTTTTTTATATATGTGTGTACGTTTCACGATAACTTTTGCACTCGTGGTCTAAATAAAATGAAATTTGGAATGTAATATTAGTACAATTTTTAAGTTCGTCGGATATCAAAATTGGTTCAGTAATTTCAAGAAATAACATAATCATGAGGTTCAAATTGGCGACGAAGTTCTAGTATAATTGTTATAATAAAAAATGTTGGACCAAATTAATAAATATTTTCCTGTAGATTAATAAACCTCCAAAAGTAAGTTAATTACAACAATACAAAATGTATAATAAACTCACTAAAATACAATATGAATTAAATGAGATTAAGTTACGAAATATTGTGAAATCAACGCTAATAAAAAAGCCTACTATTCTATTCAACAATACAGTGCGGACCAAGATGTGTCGAAGTAATTTGCTCACGATCTGCACATGCAAATACCTTAGCAGCTGCTTGACCAAATTCAAATGATGTAATTGGAACCGGTGGTAGTTTTTGATGTTCGTAAAAGTTTACAAAAGCCTAAATCGAAATAAAGAATTTTGACTTTGAAAAAAAAAAGATAATATGTAGAAACGTATTAGAAATTGAAAGAAAAAAATTTGATATTTATGAATATTTTCATCCTAATGTAAATTATTGAAATTATAAGTATTATTCCCATTGACGAAATAAAAAGGTTAGCAATCGTATGTCTATTTTGGTCTGTAGCTAGGATTTTACTGTTATGTTTGGCAGAAAGTTTACGACTCATGTCAGTAATTGAAAATAAACTGAAGTCATCTCATCTCGTACGAATTACTAGCGTTTTTTACCATTTTTTTAAACCAATTTGAAAAAAAATATCGTGAACCTCTGTTTGAAGTCCCTTCATAACTGTTTCAAATATCGGTAGTGGAAATCGTCCTTCAATCAAGATGTCTGATGTAGAGTCCCAAAACAATGGCAACGTAGAGAAAGAACAAAGACCTAACGGCGACGGTGATCAGGGAGACGCATGGGGCAGTCATGATTCGTCTTCAATGCGACCATATGGAAAAATGCCCGTTGATCGGAATGCAGTATATTACAATATGAATCACAAATATCGCGGTATGGCGATCATATTCAATCATGAACATTTTGATATTCACAGCTTAAAATCTCGTACAGGCACAAACGTTGACAGCGATAATTTGTCGAAAGTTCTCAAAAATCTTGGATTTCGAGTAACTGTATTGCATAACTTGAAATCTGAAGATATTAATCATTATATTCGACAGACTGCTGAAATGGATCACTCTGATAATGACTGCTTATTTGTCGCAGTGTTAACGCACGGCGAACTTGGTATGCTATATGCTAAAGATACTCATTATAAACCTGATAATCTTTGGTACTATTTTACTGCTGATAAATGCCCTACTCTTGCCGGTAAGCCTAAACTTTTCTTTATTCAAGCTTGTCAAGGTGACAAATTAGATGGTGGCATAACATTAACTAATCGCACAGAAACAGATGGATCCTCAAGTGCATCATATAGAATTCCTATCCATGCAGACTTTTTGATTGTATTTTCTACAGTGCCAGGATATTATTCCTGGAGAAATACTACAAGAGGCTCATGGTTCATGCAAGCTCTTTGTGAAGAATTGCGTTACTCTGGAACAGAGAGGGATATTTTGCACCTTTTGACATTTGTGTGCCAAAAAGTAGCTCTTGATTTTGAGTCTAATACTCCTGACATGTTAACAATGCACCAACAAAAACAAGTACCTTGCATCACAAGTATGCTTACTAGATTACTTGTATTTGGTAATAAAAAGTAAAAACCATGATTTTACCTAATAGTAATAGGTAATAATATCTAGTTTATTTGTAGGAAACCTTGTCCTACTCAAACCTTACTTTAATTAGGTATTAAATTTATGTAATTATTCTAGTTATCTTTAATATTTTTTTCTTCTAGTGTTTTATTGGTGCATGTTTTTGTTCATGCTGAAAAGATATTTTGTTAAAATAAAAAAATGATATAATTCCATTATTATGTTATGTTTCAATAACTTAATTGTAAATGATGCATTTAATTAAAGTTTAGATAAATCTTTATGTACATTTAGCATTTTCTTTGTGATACTCACATTTAAAATTACAAAGTTAAACGAGTTTCAACTGTAAGCAAAGAACATGCTTCTTTAACTCCTTAACATAACACAATTGATACTAATGTGAAATCTAAAATTATTCTTATAACAAATTTTAAAATAATTACATAAAGACATTTGCAATTATTCATGCTCAAATTTGTACTTTTACGAGTATTAGCTTAGTAGATTTAAATGCATATAATGTTTTTATCACTTGCATAAAAATCATAAGTACAGTACTTAAAAATAAATGTAGAATCTCATTCCTTTAGAATACTTGTATTCTATTATTCCAAAATAATTGTTTGATGTACTTGTATTTCAAATCAAAAGACATATCACAAAATATGTATTCATTTTGTTTATATTCTGAGAAAAGAATCTGTTGCTTGTGTCTTGTTTAGTGAAACTGAAGGTTTTTACTCATTATAAGTTTTGGGGAAAGTGAGGATCTGATTTAGTTTAAAAACAAACATTTATAATTGTTGTGTAATATGGTTTTGTAATATGTGTAAAATAAAACTTGATAACTTTTAAACTTCAAATGCAATAAAAAATTTAAAATGAATTTTAGTTTAAAACTTTTCAAGTTGGGCCAATTAATGAATTTAAAAAGTTATGAAAAGGAATATTAGTAAAACATAGCATTGGTTATTTGTACTACTTAGTAAATAAATCAAACTGCCATATGGAATATGTAGATTAGGGTAAAATAATACTGATACTTTTACTTAGTGCATCTTCTTGTTGAATTTCATGCTTATAAAAATTACATGTACATAAAAATAAAAAGTCCCACCACTCCCTAGTTCTGAAATTTTTACCATAAGAATGTAACTCAAATATAGTATTTTATAGAATATTGTTGTCTTGCATGTTTTTATAGTTTTAATAATATTTCATTCCTTCCTTTGGTTGTGTCCCTTGATTGGCATATGAAAACATATTAATGTAGTTTTAATATTAACATCTAACTGCCATATTGATAAGATCCAAATTGCCTTCATGTACAAGCCAATATTTTTTTTTGTGTGGTTTTTGTTCTATGAACATGCATTATAAACGATTATTTCAAAATTAAAGCAATCTCGTTTTTAGATCCAGTGTGTGTGATACTAGTATTGACTGATTTATATATAGAATATTATGAAATTAACAATAATTAATAGCAAAAGTAAATTAAGATCTGTGAGGAGATTAAGCATGGTGCATAAGATTGAATGTTACAAAATAGTGCCTTTATTATCATTCTATGATTTTATATGTATTAATAACATTATCCTTAAAATTTAATTGATCTCTTCATGGATGCAATAAAACATATTTTGGTCACAAAACATATTTTTATATTTTGTATGAGCAATAAAAGTCACTTCCAAGTTTTACTTTTTTTTATTTGTTTACCTATAAAATATATGATATTAAGTCCTCCTCTTGTAACCCTTAGCTAAGGTTGGTATGGTAAGAATGGGCTATATCCACAACTCGACGACTGATGCGCCTATTTTGCAAAAGGGTGGGTTTTGCACACTACTCGAGTCAACCTATCTTCTCCAAGAATCCCAGAAGCCCTTTCAGGTTGCCTATGCTTTCAGGTTCTGAGTTTGGAGATCTTAGATATCTTACCCGGTAGGTGGCCACCTCCTTGCATTGAAGCAGCAAATAGGTTGCTGTTTCTTTATTCTCCATGCAGGCTCTGCACAGAGGGCTGTCTGTAACGCCAACGATGTTTGTTGAAGAAACCATGTCCTATTATTATGCTGGAAATCAGCCAAAGTTGGGGTATCTTCAATTTTATAAGTTTATTGGGTAGCCAATGGCAGATCCGGAGCAATGCCTCCTTGCCTGTCTGTAGTCTGTTTGGCTATTCCAAGGTCTATTGTACTCTTGAGCTGTTCTCTGCCTAAGTAAGATGTGAGCAATACATCTGTCAGTGCTGGTAAGATAGGTTCCAATCTTTTGGCATCGAGTATTGAGCCCCGTCTGGCCAGCTCATCCGCCGCATCGTTACCTTTGAAGCCGTTGTGTCCTTTGATCCACTGTAATATGAGATTGTTGTTGATGCATACTTTCGAGAGCACCTGGTAATCATTCGTGTACTAGTCCTGACGTTATGATGTTGCTGTTCAAGGCTTATAGAGCTGCCATGATGTCCGAGAGGGTCCAGATCCGATCTTTTACCTCTCTGGCCATGACAGCTGTAGCTGCCTGGGAGATCGCAAAACATTCGGCCTGAAATACTGTGTTGTAAGATCCCAATGGTGTAGATATTTTGATCTGTAGGTCTTCAGAGACCCCCTCCGACCGGGTTCCCGCCTTGTGGTGGCGGAGGGGCTTACTAGTCGTGGGTAGGTGCAACCCCCCGTGGGTTGAGCCAAAAGGAACCCATGGTCGGGTCGCTCATAGTGGGCTCGTAGAGTCCCGTTCCCGGGCCCTGCCAACATGCGCCGAGGAGGAACATCGTGGAGGTTTTAGTCGGTGAGAGTCCGACATAACCCGTTCTTGTACGGACCCTGTATCAGATTTCGTTTTAGAACCATCCGTAAAGAATTTAAGCTCTTTCGGATTTAGTCCTTCGTTATCATCCTCGAATAACTGTATTTTATATTTTTGTCAAATACGTACCTTTTGGAGATTGGTCATTTATTGACATTAGAATGGGCAGATCGCCATAGGTTTCTATGAGCATTTGTGGTAATTCCTACCCTCCACAATTTCAGGGATTTGAGCCGTGCCGCAGTCGCCGCAGCTTCCTGTTTTATTTATATTGTAATGGGGGTAAGTTTAACATGGCTTCTAGGGCTGCAGTAAGTGCTGTTCGCATACACTCTGTGATAGCCATGCATGCTAGTCTTTGGAATTTTTGTAGTTTGTTTATACATGTGGTTAGCTTGCATCTAGGCCACCAGATGAGCGCCCCATAGCTTAGCGTGGGGCGAATTACGATTTTGTACAGCCATAGTACAATTTTTGGAGATAGTCCCCACCTCTTTTGTATGGTTTTGCGGCATTGCCATAGAGTGATACTTGCTTTGTCGATTATTCTGTCTATGTGGTTGCTCCAGTTAAGTTTCTGGTCTAGAATGACCCCTAGATACTTAACCTCCTTGGACAATTCTAGTCTTGTGCCAAACAGTTTTGGCAGATGGAAGCTGCCAAGATTGCGTTTGTGTGTGAATAGTGCTGTCTCTGTTTACCTGTGTTGACAGATAGCTGGTGTTTGATGCACCAATCCTCGACTATACGTAACGTTGCCTCTATGAGGTCACACGCCGTACTAGCCATCTTGCCCGTAATGAGGATTGTTAGGTCGTCGGCATAACCGACGGTGTAGAAGTGTTCTTTGTTTATGGACGTTATCAGGTTGTTAACGACAACGTTCCATAGAAGTGGTGAAAGCACTCCCTTTTGTGGACACTCTTTAACCATTAAGGCCGACCGTGGATCGTTCTTAAACTTCACCGTTCTCTTACCGAATATGTTCTTAATCCAGCCTGTCATCATCGAATTGGCGCCATGATTTTTCAGCGCTGTTTCTATTCACTCAAAGCTGGTTTTGTCAAAAACGCCTTCTATATCAATAAAAGTACCCATGCAAATACCATTGTTGTTAATTGCAACAGCTCACCACCTGGTGTAGTGCTGACTCGATGGATTTACCTGCTGTATAGACATGTTGATTAGTATGCTTTGATATATTTACTAGTTCGTTCTCCCTCGGCACCTTTCACATATTCTCTCTAACGTTGAGATGAGAAAGGATGTGAGACTGATTGGTCTGATTAACCTTTGCATTTGTGTAGTCGCTCTTCCCTGGTCTAGGGATAAAAATTACTCTTACGTCTTTCCAGTCCTTGGGAACGTACCTGTGC
The DNA here is from genome assembly GCA_018247855.1 of Graphium androcles. Classification (NCBI taxonomy): domain Eukaryota; kingdom Metazoa; phylum Arthropoda; class Insecta; order Lepidoptera; family Papilionidae; genus Graphium; species Graphium androcles. Next base: position 5,975 of record DWHK01000039.1, on the reverse strand, counting down.
GCTAAACATGCACAAAACACAGTTTTCAATATTGTAAGTAATTTTGTTCCTCCCCATCGGAGCAAGGCCGGAAAAATCCCGTCTGGGCCCGCCGTTTTGAAGGAGTGGAAACTGTTTATGGCCCAATTTAGTTTATCCTCTGATATTACCTTATGAGCGTAGATCCAGTATGGTGCTGTAGCCATTGTAGTTTCTTCTTCGCACTCAACCTCTTGTACAATTTTGCACCCAGGGAAATGTGTCTTTAATAGGATTTGTGAGGTTTCCTGTGGTGTCTGTATATAGCTTCCGTCCGGTTTCAGGAAGTGTCCCAACTCATTTAGTGGTTGTTTGAATAGGATTTTCCTTACCCGGTTAGCTTGTTCAAAGGTTGTGATGCTGCTGCAGAACTTCCTCCACGTTGCAGTGCTTCTGTAATCTGTTTCTGAGTCTCTTCTTGTATTTGGTTTTGGCCTCATAGTAGGAGTCCCAGTCCCTTTCGACCGCTGTGTTCATTGCCCTGTTTAGTCTTTTCTTGACCACTCTCCTCAACCTTCTAATTCAGGTCTCCACCACGTGTTGTTTGGTGGGTGTAGGGGAGATGTGCTCAAGGGGCAGTGCTTCATAACTATCAACGGGATTTTTAGATACGGTTACCTGTTCTTCAATATTTGTAACGTTTTCTAACCTTGCCAGCAAATACATACCCTGAAGTCTTTTTTTTTCACGTGGAAAAAATCCTTTATGAATCCCCCGTCTCCTTATGGGTAGGATAGCAGGGGTATGTGGTAGTCCTGGTCAGTGGGACCAAGGTACCCACTAAAAACCTACGTTGCGCCTTCTCCGTTTCATCAGGCCTTCTCTCGGTACTGTGCTCGTGCTAGCACAGCATCCCTTTTGATTCTTCTAGCGGCAGTTATCCCACATCTATCGCCCCGGGTCCGCTATCAGGGGAGAAAGTTGCGCGCCCCGATCTCCGTTGGCGGATTGCTGCTGCTTTCTTCACTTTCGATGCCAAGCTTATGACATGGGCATTAAAACTCCACCGGCGATCCCGGACTAGGCCGAGATATTTCAACGTTGGCTTGACGGCGTCCGCAGGTGGTGCTTTTCGAGGCCCATAAAAGCATAGGGCCTAAGTTTTTTTTAGCGCCACTAATATGCAAGCCCAGGGCAAGGTGTTGAAGGTATGGGCGATGTCTAGCACCGCAGGGGTCGCTGGGGTAACAGATTGGCCCGCACTGATGGCCAGCTAATTAGTATGCGGTCGACTTTCAACACCTTTGGAGCTGCGCATACTAGGCAGCTAACAATGACCGTGCCCAAGCCAATCTTGCCGCGGTGAATTTCCCCTATTTTTACAGAGGTTACTTGGCACTCGTCGTGTTTCGCGACAACCACAGCAGCCTCTGCCTTTTCTGCTGAGTCATCAAAACCCGAGATGAGCAAATCAGCGTACTTTTAGGGCTTGGAGACAAGTGCGACTTTTTCACCGACCGCTTGGCGCAACTTTTCAGACAGCACGTCTGCTTTATCTTCGCTGGTGGCCACTGGTATTTCCAGGATCTTTTCCCCTTTTGCAGCAGTCCTAAAAGGGATGGTCTCAAGACCAAGTACCCTGGATGTCCACCGCTTTTCAAGCTTCTTTGAGGATGTCAGCGTATGTAATCTCCTTGGCTGCGACGTCCTGCTGTAGTTTAATTACTACAGCAGACAAGCTGGGTGCCTGAAGTTTCGGCATTCTTTCGTCCTCTTTCGGCTTTGCAGAAGAGGCGGATGCTGGAAGAGAGCTTACCTCCTAAATTGAAGAGGCCGCTTATGCAGCCTGTCCTAACCCAAGGTTCTTGGATGAGGACAATGGCCGTGTGGTTTTCCTCCAACCATTTGCGCACTTGCGCTGTGGCAGTGGTGCTGTGTTGGACGTTTATTTAAAGGAGTTGAAGAAAGGTGGAGGGGTTCCCCACCCTCAGGAGCCGGTTAACCCTCCCCGTTTCCTTTGAAATTGGCCAGCAGCTCTTCGAAGGATACCACAACGGTCTTTAGCCAGGTTACCGTTCTCTGGTCTACGCACCATACCCTGATACCTCCGTCTGTATAAGTGGGCTTGCCTTTATAGGTGGGACTCGTATCGTCCGCTGCTCTGGACATAGCCTTCTCAATAATTTTCCTCTGTATCGTGAGGAGAATCTCGTCGGCTGTGCTCTTGTCCAAGAGGCCCGTCAATTGAGTGGTTATCACCACCCCAATAAACGATTTGGCCGCCTTGGCAAAGTTAAGTGGTTTCTGGACAGTATTTTCGAGCCGCTGCTTCTCGGAGTCACCACGCGGAGTGACAATGTCGTCGTGGCGGCTTCTTTTTGCTGCTGCTCTCTGAGCCTGCCTCCCGCCCTGTTCTACTGGTGCACGGCTTGGTGTCCGAATTCATCCGTTGGCTGTTGCCGCTGGTCGTCTCCTTTCCCCCCGCCGTTGTAGATTTTGTGGCCTTCCCGCCGTTGGGTTTGGGGCCAGAGTGCAGCGATTGGTTTACACCATCCGCCGTTTCCGATCCCTTGCCCTTCAGTGAGGCAGCCACAGTATCTTCCTGAGCCCGGCGACGCTTTTTCTGGCCAGGCTTCTTTTTCCTGGCCTTATCGGCGGACCGCAATAAGGATATCGTGGGGGATGTTAGCCTGATTGCGGTCCGCGCTATCCTTTATTTATTTATTCCTTCTACACAAATGTTGTACATAGGCGGACTTAATGCCCTATAGTATTTTCTCTCAGTCAACCTTTGGGTGGTACAGAGAAAAATGGGTAGGTGAAAAAAAATATATTTTATATCTCATATAAAGCTACTATTGAAAATTTAAGATAAATATGTATGTAAATATCTATAACATATTATATTGTACTTCTATACATGAATACATATATAACTAAACTATACATAAATATATAAAATATAAATCTATATACATACATAAATAAATATATACAAAATTATCCTAAACAACGGAGTTAATCTGCCGACAAGCTTTGAGCAAATGCTCTCGAACTTTAACTTTAAAAACGAAACGAGTTTTAGCCATCTTGATCTCGAGAGGAAGCGCATTCCACAAAATTATGGATTGGATAAAAAAAAAGAGTGTATGAAGTCAGAACGGTGAGAAGGGCATTGGAGAAGATGACGCTTTTCAACAGCTTGACAAGGTAACTTTTTAATAATTAATTCTTTTCTTAATTACGAGACATGTACATACACATTTAATTTTAGCATCATTTAAAAAAAACACACGCCCAGAAAAAGCCGCAGATGAAAGCAAATTATAGGGTAAACTGAATAAAATATTAAAACAAACATAAATTTGTCCAAAGACGTCTCTACATCAAGCAAAGCTGCCGGCTGACGTCGTACGCCGCATTTTACTCTTAAAATAAATTTTGGGTGAAAACCGTCGATTGGCGATTTAACAACGTGAAATAAAATGAAACGAAAACAAAGCTGCTTAAAAAGTCGCACTCTGAAATAATAATTATGAATGTATCTGGTATAAATAAAGAACAACTGTAAATATTGTACTGAAATGAATGACATGTGACTTCAGATGAAGAGAGGAAAGATTCATCACAAGTGTGGGAATAGCCCGTTCGGAAACACGACTAGAGTAATAATTTCGGTCGGCATTTGACTCCACTTTACGGTTACCTCATTAACCAGGTCCAGATATTTATTAACGTTTCTTTTTTGTTTAGGGTTTCACGAAGTTCTCGTCAAATGTAATCGTAATGTCGACCTAAAATATCTTTGACAGTATACGGTCCATCAGCACAATGTCAGTCGATGATGATTAGTATTATAGGGCTTACGTTACGTTAAATGCTTTTTATATTATTCTAAAAATATAAACATATTTCCTAACATCGGATCTTTAATATTACTTAGTATATAATTTGTTGGTAGCGTCACCATGTCTTTGAAATCAGTGAGCTATAGAAACAAATTTTGTCTGTCTGTCCGTGTGTATGTTTGTACGCGCCTCACACACACACTACTATTTGAAATCACATAAAGATTTCACAATTTTATTAGTAAATGTCTAACTTAAAATCTGGTATATGTTTGATATTGGTACGCCGCCAAACATTCAACAAAAATGTGAAAAAAAGAACTATTTTTAGGTATAGGTATGGTAAACATTTCTGTTCTATCTTAGAAAAAGGCTGTTAATTTACCATTAGGAACAGACACTGCGATTGTATTTATTTGTGCTGATATTGATTGACGAATTAAAAAAAAAATCATAAACAATTTTATTTATACCAGTAAAGTAGATGCGCATTGTGCCGCTAGAATGAGGTCATACACAACTTACAACTATGCAATATAGTAAGATTAGATAGTTTTCTCCTATAAAAGTAAATGCTGCACTGCATATAAGAGATCATACGCCACTAGCCAACATGAAGATTGTCATTGTCGTAATTGGCGTGGAGACTTGTTTACATCAATTTCTAAGATCATGTTGGATTTATGTCACGTAATTTTAAAAGAGCAAAGGAAAAACAAATACACCCATAAACTAGAATACATCTTGCGCGCTTATTTTCTTTTTCATTAGCTGCGGTTTATCACAAAGAAAATAAGCGAAAATAATTTATCAAATTCAAGTAATTGTTACTATAAACGTCCAGCCATTTAACAAACTATCAGAATAAGATAAAATTAGGCCTTCAAATTAAATTTATTTCATTTATTTTTTTTATTTATTGTAAAAACGCAGCCCTTATTATAAGCTCAAAGCTTGTGTTACAAGGACATTTTACAAACATATATTACACAAACACAAACACTCAGATCCGAAACAACTATTTGTAAGTCATACAAATATTTGCCTCGGGCGGGAATCGAATCCACGACATGTGACGCCGCAGCTAACGTCTTAGCCACTGCGCCAACCGGTCATCTTAATAACTAATGACTTTCTTGCTATCTTATTGAATTCGACCCCTTTGGTCACAGGCAATAATTTGTATTACTTAATAATTGATTAATATTATGTAATTTGATATGTAAAAGCAACAATAAAAGTAACAATGAAAGAAAAAAGATAAAGTCAAACAACGGGGTAATGCTTTCGTAAAGATTTGAAAGCTCTGTATTTTACGGTGTTTTTACGGCTAAGAGCTGTTTGACGTTTAGACAATCGAATTTAGCCAGCTGTTTTTCTTTTGCCACTTACATTTTCTTAATTTTATTTAAATGTTTTCGATGAGCTCTCAAAGAAAATCATAACTTGTGACTGCGCATATGGACTTCAAGTATTCCACGTGGTAGAACTCGACCTCAAACGTACCTTTACTGCTCTTGTCGGTTTGTTCGACTGGGGAGTAATACCGCCTTAATCAACGCCGGATATTAAATTAATTTTAACGCAGCCTTTGCTGTAACGATGTACAGATATTTGGGAATCGAAATATATTCGGCAATCAAACCAACGCCCCCTCGGAACTAATCTAGACACTACGTCATTCGGTCCTGAGACAACATTCTGGATGTTGTTAAAATATATAATTAAAATTGTTTAGCTTTATTTTCCCAACATATTTTTTGTACATAGTTCGCGTCAATAGTGTGGAACAATATTAGTAGTGCTTTTCTGTAATAAGTAGCTTTTATTTCTGAGCTAATCCTGTACAAATTCTAATAATGAGAAAATTTTACTTTAGATATTTTGAACTTAAAATATACGACGATTGAATATCAATCTATAATTTTCAGGATTAATTGATGATGCTAATCACTTTTTGTTAAATCGGTTAAATATGTGCTGAAGCTGTGTAGATCTTGGGTATCATTTTACATAAGACTGGATCCACTAGATTCAAAATGGGATAATACGAAGCCCTAGATGCATAACGTGACGAAGTACGACTGTGCGTGCTAGGTAGAATTAAATATGCACATATTTTAGAGACAATCTATTCAAAGCCATAAAGGGTGGAATTTGAATAAATAC
>DWHK01000038.1:0-20674 GCA_018247855.1 Graphium androcles | reverse complement strand
CCCTCGAATTCAGTGTATCTCCCTTTGGGTTGCGGAGATACTCAGGTAAAATTTGGTTGGATTAGAAGCCGACCCGAAGTAATTTGGGAATAAAGCTAGGAGGAAGAAGAAGAAGTAAAGCATATTAATCAATTACGGAATAGTTTGATACTGCAAATATGTGGGATGAATGCTGTCGATACTCACGTAAGCTAAAATGAGACTATTGTATTGTAAAATTGGAAATTAATCCTGTTCTGAACGAGCAACTGATGAGTTTCTCCCCGATCTTTTCAGCAGAATCTTTCCGAATCTGTAGTGACGTTTTCACGAACTTACATATCAATTTTTATGTCAAAATGTGAATTTTAATAAAGACGCTCAAACGTATAATACATATATATAAACGTATATACTAAAATGTACATACATATATGTGAATATACAAGTAATTTAAATTTTATTTTAGTACGTGGATTAAAATTTCGCGGGCTTAATTAAGTTCGGGATGTCATTTTTCTATTTGAGTTTGTGTCTATATATAGGCTGGTGCCCTTTATTTTTTTAATATATTTAAAGAAACCCGTGTTTGAAATACGCTAAATATTTGGACTTGCAGTTTAGGTAAATTTAATCACGATTATGAACAGTAATGTTAATTGAATATATTTCAGTGTAAACTTACGCTCTCTTTTCTTCGTTTGATTCTGCTGAGGAAGCGCTATCTGTGTTGCTCTTTCTTTTTACTGACTCTGAACTAGTAGTCAAAGAGCTGAAACATAAAAGTATTTTGAATTTTCATACTTGACTTTACTTTCATATCTTGTCATTAGGAATCGTATAAAATTAATGTATTTCCTCAGGGTATAGTTCAAAGTCAATTCCAAGGAATTTGAGTTACTGTATGGTTTTGTTTATAATGGATTTAAGAATTTATTTAAGAATTATGCTGTAAAAATTGTCTCTTAAGATTTAGAAGGTCAGACTATCTTAATGTAAGTTATGGATTTTCCATTCCTCGGACATATAGATAGCAATTAATAACCTACGTGTAGGTTGGCCGTTGTGACCAAAATTTGATCAAGAGGATTGAGTTTACCTGGATGTCTCGCTACTTTCTCGTCCGTGTGAGATGTCCGACACAGAGCTGTCGACGGAGTACCAGGTTGGTCCCCTGTGCTCAGCGTCACCGAAACCAGGCGCCTCTTTTATATCATCCACGTGAAACAACTCGTGTGGAGTCGCTCCTTGCATATCATCACAATTTGACACTAAGGAAAAACGATTGATTTTTTTATTACAAAGACCATGTAAATACTTTACGCTGATCTGCCGTAAGAAGTAGTCGGATACTATTCCAGTTGAAACCTGTATACCTGAGCCAAGCAAGGGTTATCATATTTCTTGCACTTTGGGGATGCAATATCAAGGAAAGTGGATAAAAAATCATGACCACAAACTATTTGCACATATTGCATGAATATACCGAACTAACCTGCCGTGCAATAGTACCAATCGTGTCTATTTAAATTTATAAAATCGAAAAAGAAAGCCCTAGGAACTGATATTCTGTTTTATTCAGAGACCCTTAATAATTGAACCAAAGCTGTGAGAAGGTTATGGAGTACGTCAAGTTACAGTCCGCAGTACCGCAGCACGTCGCCATATCATGCACGGCTTTATGAAATCACGAGTCCACAACACCTCTTGCATACATTTGAATTTTAATCCGTGCTCAGCCAAGAATGCAGACTTATGCGCATAATATCCGGAGGCGGTGAGCCTGCGGGAGTAGACGGGAACCTACCTATAAACCGTTTATCATTATCCGTATATTAAAATCTCGCCATAATGAAGCAGCAGAGACTACATTTCTATATTTGGACATCTAACACCGAATAATTTAATTGCAGAATATATTTGACACTAAACATACTATTTCCTTTTTTATGATGATTCATGTAAATGTAAAGTAAATGGAAAGAAAAATAGGCAGACCAGAATTCAAATCTTTGTGATTTTACCCAAAACGGAGTTCTCAAACGGAACTCAATTAAGACATAAACTTGGCTAGTGACTCTTATTTGTATTGAAGCAAATATATACAGTGAGATAAAAGAGAAACAATTTATTTAAATGTCAGTTTCAAACATTTTCAATCTAATTTACACGTAAGTTGTAGGGTGAGTATATATAAAACATTCATTGTTAATAGATATCTACCGTCAGTAGATATCTACCTCTCCATCTACCGTCAGTTCTTTGCTTTTGATATTTAGGGTTCCGTACCCAAAGGGTAAAACAGGACCCTATTGCTAAGACTCCGCTGTCTGTCCGTCCGTGACAGTTAAACAGTTGAAATTTACACAGATGATGTATTTCTGTTGCTACTATAACAACAAATAATAAAAATAAATGCAAAATTAAATGGAGCTCCTCTACTGGACACGTGTTTTTTTATTTTTTTTTTGCTCGAACTTAATAATGGCAACAAGTAGATGCTATATGTGTTCACACAATGTGTATATTTTTTACCGTTATAGCAACAAAAAATAAAAACTAAATTAAATTAAAAATAAACGGGGCGCCCATACAAGTGTTGAATTTTATATTGAAAGGTGGTACGGAACTCTTTGTGTGCGAATCCGACTCGTAGTTGGCCGGTTTTTCATTATTCTACTCCTCAAGATATCTTGAGTTAAGCAAGTTCCCTTTTGGAATGTGCAGTGATATCCTATAATATTATTTTCACAGAAATTTAAAAAACCGACTTCAACCGCCTCAAAAGTGGACTTTCGTAATGTATTCAACTTGATTAATAACTTAAAAACTACTTGTCCGATCTTATTCAATTCAAATTTAAACGGGACCACACGGGAAGCCCGAGCTTTCAAATAAAAAAAATCATAAAAATCGGTTCACCCAGTAAAAAGTTTTCTAAGTGACAAACATAAAAAAAAATACAGTCCAAATGAGAACTACCTCCTCTTTTGAAGTCGGTTGAAAAGGTATGTTTACATGCACTTACAACCGAAAACCGCCAGCGCTATAAGCAACTTGGTCATATCTGCATTTCACCAAGACGCCTTTTGTGTTCACATCTCGCCGAACCGCCCGTTGTTACACTAGGGGAATATAAAAACCAACCAATATAACTTTAATGGTTATTGTGTTGTTAAAGTGCCGGCCCGACGTTTTCTCGCGATAAATCTCAAATAGACGTTTACGTTCTACGTTCTCGGTAATATCACGTTCACGGTTAACAATGACGTTTCTCCCTTTTACGTCAAACATCTTTTGATGTTCATACGGGTCGTGTTTTTCTTCAGTCGTGTACTTTGCTGTGACCATTTCTCGGTCCAGATTAAGACTCAGATTCAAGAGCTGATTTCAGCATGGACATATCATATGGTTACAGTGATGTTTTGTGGGCGGAAGATTTTAACTTGATATAATTTTGCTGAGGAAAAATATTAATTCTTGGAACTCATCTCGTTAATAATTGTCCCAAATGAGTCGACCTGACCTCCCTTCGCCGCCTCGAGTCGTTTGATTACATGCTTCAGATGAAATTTACTCTGGGCCCTCGGCCTGTTTAGTAGCTCGTTATTTTGATAAATATTTTAATATCGTTTATGTTATTAAAATGTTACGCAAAATAGATGGGCAATTAATATTTGCAACATAAAAAATCAAGACTAGTTGACTTGTATTCAATGCATTTGCACTGTGACTACTAATATATAAGATATATAAAATGAAAGTAATGACTTGATTTAACGACTAATAAAAATAAATTTTATATTAAATAAAACAAAAATATCGTGCCTCGTTTTTATTCCCATGTATAAATTGGTCAACGGTGAAGCGTGCTTTGTCTTTGCTTTACACACTGTTTATAAAAAAAATCAACCCAAATCAAAGGTCCGTTTTTCTCGCCAGGTCATCGATAGTTCCGTTCATCTTCCGGTTGCACTACTATTGTATTAATAATCCTCAGCATCGTCATCCTCATCAGCTGCAATAAAACAAATTATACGATTATTATATTTCAATATTCTGAAAAGATCTTAGTTTTTGAAGAAAAAGCAACACCTAAGAGGAAATAAATAAAGTCCGGCATGAAATACATGTAATAAAAAATATAACGATATAAAATAACAACTGATAAAAAATAATAAATTGTAAACTATTCAAAAAATGTAAAATTATAATAATAAAAAAGTCAAACTACCAACAACTGTCAGGTGTGCGTCAAATGTCAGAAAAAGAACATTTTTAAGAGAAAATATTGCCGTAGGTTTCATTCATTATTAATATTAATCGAATATTGATAATAAAATTGATTCCATTTCACACAGGAAGCTAAAAAATATGAAATAGTGAAAATAGTAGATGAAGTTGGGAAATAGAGGTCTTTTTTAAAGTCAGTTAAGGCTTGTGACTTCTTACACGCAAGGCTTGCCCAAGCATACGGCGTTTAGACCTCCGTCCTGATCTTCGATGCAGTAGCAAGCCTGACAGTTGTGGTGGTACTTGTCACCAATGTACTTGCACAGCCCGGGTCCTAAGAATTCGTTCTACAATTTAACCGCAATTTACTCAGAATATTATATATCTTAACTAATCGTCATAGACATAAAGACATAATAACACTATTTTTGAGTCTCACGTCAAGAAATCGATTCATTGATCGATTGGTATTTGCTTAGAAAACTTATTATTACTTATATTATAAATCCAAAAGTGTGTTTGTATGTTTGCTAACGCTTTTAGATCATTATTATTTAATCGATCATTATTAGGTTTTGAAAACACCTTTTCTGGGGTACAGGGTATTTGATTCCAAATAAAAAGTACTGTAGCCGAGGAAAAGGAAAAATTGATGATTGATTGATAATAATTCTTTTAATAAAAAGAAGTCAGGTGAAATGACATAATCTACATTAACACAAGCGAACTCGCAGGCAGAAACTAGTTATTAAATAAAAGACAAACAACGATCGTATTGTAATAGAGTTACATATGAATTTCATAGTTGTCGAGGCGTTACGGGAGAAATTTTCTGATTATTTTCTTCCCTGACGCCAACGAACTAGCAACATGTTGACCTGCGCTTTTCTATTTCCTGATTTAGGCCACATTACATACCACCGGTCCCGGGGGCCCGTAGGAAAATATGAACCGAGAGCCTAACGTGGAGAAAATCTTTTTTCGGATGCGGGAGGTTGTGTACGAAAAAAATCCAATAAGTAGTGTACCCGACCGATGGGATTTGGCGGGAGTTTGATTAAATAGGATTTACATGTGGGCCCCGTAGCACATGTTGTTACATTTTTAATTTATAACTGGAGATTTATTACTATCGACATAGATGATACAGTGTTCTGCTGAAATTAGTTTTAGTTATCGTTGATTTTGTTAATTAGAAGTTTTAAAGTCATGGGATAGTATATGTTGTAGTTGCTTTGCTCATTTGAACAAACACTAGTCATTCTTCTGAGTTTCCTGCGCTGGTTCTTCTCGGTTCAGTGGTTTCCTTTTCGAATCAGTTCTAATATTCTTGACGATAAATAAGCAGTTCAATATAGAATAAAGACAAGACACTGACAAGACACTTTGACACGCAAAGTAAAAAATCTTAAAAAAGATACGTTGCATTTTACCCTCACTATAAAAGTATCCACAATCATAAAAATGACATCAACCTTTTACATATTAATTCACTTACTTTACTTAACGATCCAATTCATTCAATTTTCAATTTCCTATTAATATAAATAATACGCCAACGAAACGTGATATACATACATATATTAGCGACTTAAAACTATTGTTGCTTACCGGATCTTACGTAAGGTCGGCCTACATTAGCTAAAGCTTGGGCCTGGCTGACTCCACCTTTGAAATAAAACCATAATATTCAGCATTATATAATAACTTATGAAAATTTAGAATAAAGGTGTATTTACAGAAATTTCTAATCACTAAAGTGGCTTAACGACCTTGTATAAATAAAACAAAATAACAGAAATTCATATTTTTAATGATCTTACGTTTGAAACTGCTGTAATTGATATTGAACATCCTATAGCTACAGAGTTATTCGACATATATAGATAGAATGTTGCAGTGAACAAGAATTACAGTTGAAACATGATTCATCGGAAATAATAATTAGAATTTTCAAGTATTTATACGTTTAAAAATTCGCCGGTTTTATTTATGTGTTTATTTGCGACACTACAAAAAAAATAAAGGGCAGAAAGAAATAAAAAATTAAATACTTGATTGTGCATATCCAGCTGCGTTTCCAAACGCTTGAGATTGGGCTTGAGCTTGCGCTTGTGCTTGTGCTTGAGCTTGGGCTTGTGCTTGTGCTTGTGCTTGAGCTTGGGCTTGTGCTTGAGCCTGAGCTTGAACTTGAGCTTGAGGTGTAACTAAACTTCCTGATCCAAGCGGATTCGGAGAAAGTAGGCCTCCTACTCCATTTGCTATTGCTTCATATTCCGAAATTGCACTCGGGTTGGGTAAGTAACCGTAGGCAAATGAATTAGCATTCGCTTCAGCTTTCGCATTTGCCGAGGAGTATAAATTACTTGGTAAACCTGGATAAAGGACGCCTGGATATCCTACGGGTTTGCTATATCCTGAATTTGGGTTCACCAATGCTTCTGCAACAGCAGACGATGAAGCTCCAGAGCCGTATGGACTTACGTATGGGCTGTACCCGGATAATGGGCTGTAACCTGAATTACTAGCGGCATTAGCCAATGCAGATGCGGAAGAATCAGCATAAGTAGGCTGATACGGCGAAAGCAATGAGTTTAGTTCACTCGCAGATTCAGCCTCCGCTAATGCGGAAGCTGCTGATGATCCTGACAATCCTACACCGTAACCTGGATGGTAGCCTGAGTTAGAATTTGCTAATGCTTCGGCACCTGCAGACGAGCCACTCGAATAAAGAGGGTGAAGATTCGCGTATGGACCATATAGTATACCTCCATTGCTCAAAGCCTCGGCTTCTGCTTGTGCCAATGCTGGGGATCCAGAATATCCATGCAAATAGCCTAAATTAGTATTAGACCCAGCTCCTGGCTGTGAATATCCTGATGAGGGCCCATACGGGTAAAGGAGTGGATTTAAATAATTGCTGGCAGCATTGGCTTCAGATAACGCTGACGAGGAGGCTCCTCCATACCCTGACAATGATTCCGAATTAGTTAAGGGATATGTCGAACTTGGCTGAGAATTAGGTAACAAGTAGGGATTGTAAACATTGTTGTATGCGTTAGCCTGCGCCGAAGCAGAACTTCCAGGAAGGCCATTCAGTCCTTTCAAATATGAACCTGTGTTTGCGTTTGCATTGACCAATGCTTCACTTTCAGCGGACCCGTAAGGAGGACCATACCCCGGTAGTGGATGTAATCCTGAAAGGTATTGTCCGTATCCGGAGTTAGCAATTGCGTTAGCTTCAGCTGCAGCAGATCCGTAACTATTTCCACCGGGGGTTAGGTATGATAAAACGTCAGCGTTAGAATAGGCTTTAGCAGCCGCATCGGATGTTGCGTATCCACTACCTGGTGGTACAAAAGGATATAGTGGTGGTTTGTAGCTATAAGGAGAAGGTGCATTGGATTGAGCGTTTGCATATGCACTGGCGCTGCTATAACTACCTCCGGGATATACCGGGTTGACATCTGAAAAAAGGAGAAATCAATTACAGACACATGAATGTGGCGATTATTCTTCTTAAGTAGTTACTGTTACTCTACCATGTATTGGTTCATGTTGTCGAACATGAACCAGCTCGACTTTATATACTAGTAACATATCGAATAATTTGACTGATGTAGTCAAATTATTCGATATGTTGAACTTTTTTTTACACAGGAAAGGTGGGCAAGCGAGCAGACGATTCACCCGATGTTAAGTGATCCCACAACATCTGAAGAGTTGCGTGTGCGTCGCCAGCCTTGGAAATTAGGGTTAAAACAGGTTAAAGGGTAGGATGGATTAGGATTACATTAAGGATTTGATGGGGAAAGAAGTGCGAAAAGAAAAGGGTAGAAATGGCCATCCGGCAACTCTAACTGTTATGCTTTACCACCTTAAACTAAAAACTTGAACTAAAATAATCGGTTCAAAAGTTAGGCCAGAAACTATTTTTATTTGACCTTTAGGTATTACTTATCCGTTACTACCTTATTGTATTTAGCTTGAGTGATATTATAAAATAGTAATATTTCAGCGTTTTGGGAAAACACACCGTTAGGCTGTAAAGACGGTGCTTTAAAGTTACTTACCGCAGTTGGGTTGTCTATGGCACGTAGCTACGACGTACTTGTAAACGAGCTGACAAGTGCAAACGTTGCAGTCCGTTACAAAAGGCTGCTGCGGTAGTTGGTAGCGGCACCGTGGCTCTATGATTCAAGGAGGTCATTATAATAGTACTCGACTGATAAGATTTCCTTATTAAAATTCAAATATGCCTTTAGTTGTAATTTTGCTTTGTAAATTATCTCATAGAAAAAATATCTATAATAAATAAAGATTGTCAAGAACTAGTTTGATAGCACTTAAAAGACTTACCAATAAAGACAATCTCTCCGGAAGGAACTGAAAAGAAAAACTTACACGTTATATGTTTTTCACACTTTGACACAAACTGCACTTGCGGTGTTTAATCATATTTTCGTTATGATTCATAATAAATTCAAATTCTTACCGGGTTGAGGGACACCTGAAACAAAACGGTCACATATATAGTCAGAGAATCGATCAAAATGGCAATTTGTTATAACACACGATAAATGGATTTGCGAACTACATTTCGACCGCAGGCAATCATTCGAATCACTCTCCCCTCTTGTCACATCGATCGACGTTTGATTGTGAGGGAAGTCCCCATCGAGACTCGTATATTTCCCCTAAAAGCATTTTCACGACTGCTCATCGTACGTTTGCCTTTACCAATTTCACTTCGTTTATTTTTAATGACACCTGTGGCAGTTCCACCTACCGTTTTATCAGGTTTCACCTTGTCTCCCCATCTAAAGTATTTTTATTATATTCGTTAGTTTGCTTTTGGCTCGTTTCGTGTTATGTATATCGCTTACAGGTTGGGAAATAAACATATTTATATTTCTCAGCGGTGCCATTGCGGGTTCTACGACTGGCGCCGCTACGACGTAGCTATATTATCTTTTGTCCGAGACAATTATTTCTCCCCATGGAACTTCTTGTTTGCATCTGTCTCGGAACGTGTAGTGGCTCTCTTTGCATTTTAAGGTTTTTTTTGGTATATTGTAACTGATATGTTGAGTAACGTAACGTTAAGTAAACTTAACTCCCAAAATTGTCCGATTTTAAATTTAAGTTATTTAAGTAACCAAACTCAACCTAACAGCCAGAAAATTTTTACTGAATTAATTAATTGCCAATAATACTTATTAAAAACACTTCGTAACATATTTGTATGAAATGCCATGATTCTAACCAGCTACGATTTTAAGCGTTATGCTCATGATTAAAGTAACAATGGCTTATTAATATGCATGAATGAAGTCTTCATTTCGGTAGTAATTTATATTTTAAAGAGTGAAAATACTGAAATGAACTTACATTCGGGACTATTGATCTGGTGGCAGACTGGAACTACAAGATCGCCTAATACTTCGCAGGTGCAAATACGGCATCGGTTTTTGGGATGGATAAAATCTAATCCAGTACCTCTGTATTGACATATTAAATCTGCAATATTGGTAAACATTTGTTCTTTATGCTGTCAGAAATTTAAACCGTAACAGAGTTAAAGTCACTGAACACCTTTAATTAATAATTGAGATGTATTTTAGTGTTAACAATTAGCCAAATTTTTATTATTAATTTTAAGGTCAAAAGTCTACGGAAAACAGTATGTGGATACAATGAATTTTCACTCTCTGAACATGCATTAATAATGTTAAATAAAATTACCAACAATATGCGGCTTCTTCGCTATTAAGTTATAAAGAGACAAGGAAAGAAGGTTATTATAAAGTAAATAACAAGAAAACAAACCTCATACAGAAGGTTTAAATATTTTTTTTACTTACCAACTGGCCGAGGCAAGACCGGTGGTGACGCTGAAAGTATAAAAGATAAGCATAAAAAATTTGTATTTTTATATAATGTAACAAGCAATATTTTGCGAAAATAATGTTAAAAGTTTTAGTTACGTGGTAATGGCAGGGGGTACGGACGAGGCGGTGGAACGACACCTGAAAAAATACGTTATACTTTGAAAGTGAAAGTAAATGCATTACATGGGATAAAAACTGGTGCTTAGTTGAGTACGGGTAATCACCGACCAAACAGGCTAAGCATATCTAAACATATAGTAAAATAGTAACTTGCCGATGTCTGTTAATTAAAGATATAAAAAATTAATATAAGCAGTCTTTACAACAGCAACAAAAGTCAAAACAATTTTTTTTAGAATTTTTGTCTGTCTTTCTATCTATCTGAGCTTAAGTTTATACATGCATCACACAAATACTACTGTGCGAAATTTTGATGCGGTTTTTAACTGTCGTATTGATGAAGGTGAAAAAAACTGGTTTTGAGGTATAAGTATGGTACGAATATCTATTTTACCGCTTAAAATTGCGAGTAAAACCACAGGCATCAGCTAGGGCTCAAAACATAAAGAACAGAGAGAAAAATATATTAGGTTAAGTAATTTTATAAGTCTTTCAGTAGAAAAATCTTCACCTGGGTTTTAAGTGCTTTACCCTTCATTTTAATCAGATTGAACTTTGAGAGTTCACAAGATAAGAAGTGTATGTAGATTCTAGATTAATATATTTCAATATTTGATATTGCACTTATTGCAAGAATTTTAATACTTAGACCACCAACAAATACTAGACTTTTGTGCCTTGAGTACTTACAGCATTCGGCCTTGCTGTAGCAGTTAACTTCAATGTTGATGACACCAGGAGAGTAGATCTCGCTGCAGACGCACTCCTGGCATTCATCCCACGGATGGGCGAACGGTTGGTTTGGCAGATAAGGTCGGCAAGATTTGTCTGCAAACACCAATTAGCTTCTAACTAGATAACCACTTGGTAAAATGCCAATCCATAGTCGTAGACCACTTGGTAAACTTCGATAAGTTCCAAACAATGACTACCATGAGTCAGCTAATTTTATGACTACTTGATAGATCTATGATCGCTCAAACAATCATCTTTCGTATCAAAGTATGTTTGAATTTAGGTTAAATCTAGTCGGTCCAAACTTAAAAGCCTTTAGTAGACGTACCTACTATGTATAAAGATAGTGAGTTGGAACGATGTCGTCTGAATATTAACTTAAAATTAATTTAACAGGGTTTGGTCAACAATGGTTCGTTAGGCGGCGTCGCGGTCAGAAATGGCCATAACTGAAATGTTCGAGCAGCAAAGCCCGGAGCACTGTACGAGATCTTAAAATGATTATATTAGAGCGCCGCTTTCGTAGAGCAATGAAATTTAATATGCAAGCGTCCCCGCATGCAAATCGCATCCAAATTTACTATTATCTCCATTGTGCAATTCAGTTTAAATGTGAAACGATTTGAGTATTATACTTAAGCTGTTCTTTTGATGCTGTTATTCCGAGTTCTACGTTTTGATATTATTTTATAATCTTATTATTACTACTTTATCAATTGCTCTATTCTGGCACAATTTTCAAACAATTTCAAATAAAATTTTGTACATCAATTTTATTCATTAATTTATTTCTTTTTTGAGCTGCGTATGGGTGTTTAAGATTGTGTCCACCCATGGGTGTATAATTCATGAATTATAAAGGTATTACATGAACATCTCCTAACTTAATATTCTGCGACATCAACACATGGAACGCTGGCTTTTGCCCTTAAAAAAATTTTTGAAATCCTTAATGTCATTAAAATCCAATGTGCCATTTTAGAGTACTTGGTTACAAAGTTTCAGAAAACAGAAGAAAATCTTAAATTTTGAATACGTACGTGGCAGTGGTCCTGGCAGGGGTCCTGGATGTGGTGCTGGCGCGGGTTAAAAAAAAGATTTAAGAATTATGGCCATATAGAAGTAAAAACTACAAAACAATAAATGTATGAACTTGTGGCTATATGCAAATACGCTATAATAGTTACAAGGTGCAATTGCCTTACTGGTAGAAATATTATAATAGAGTTCTAATAATATTAGAGTTCTATCAGATCAATTATTACGCAAAAAAAGCATTTTATTCTTCAGATACTTGTATCTATATAGTAATTGACTTTTGTATTGAGCATTTTAACAATATTTAGGCATGAAAACTGCGTTCGAGCGAGCAAAGCGAATGAGGTTTACAATTACAGTTGGGACGAAAACCTTTTTTATGTATGTATATGTATGTATCGCAGTATTATTCTCGAACCATTGCTCAAATGAAATTTGGAATATATGTAGACAATATTAGTACAATATTTATGTTCGTCGGGCTTTAAAATCGGTTTAGTAGTTTAAGAGATATTTAAATAAACGTAAAACAAAATAATCGCGAGGTCCAAGTTCGCGGAGAATGCACTGAAATACTAGTTATGAATAAAAAATAAAATTCACTTTACATACTCACTTGGTTCTGGCTCTGGTAGTGGATATGGTTCTGGCAATGGTAATGGCAACGGTAAAGGTATCGGTTCTGGTACTGGTTCGGGGTATATAGGTGGCAGCGGCTGAGGCAGAGGCACCGGCAGGGGTTCGGGGTATGGCAGTGGTTCGAATGGTATTGGGAACGGTTCAGGGAACGGTATCGGTAGAGGTTCAGGGTACGGCGGCTGCGGCTCAGGCCAGGGTACAGGTTCGGGGTATGGATAAGGCACCGGTTCAGGCAATGGCGGCGATGGTGGCCAAATGGGTGGCAGTGGCAATGGTGTCTCATCTGAAATGTTTGAGAAGCGTAATAATTCCCCTTTTTTCTGTTGCAATATTTTCTCTCGACATTTTGGTGGCATTAGATATAAACATGTAAATGAATACTGCATCGTTTCGGGTATTTGGTTTATGAATTATGATCCAGTGGTACAGAGACATGTTGCCTCGGGTGAATTGTTTGATCGTGTTAGAGTCTTAAATGATTGTGTAATATAGAATAAACCAAAAGGTGCTTCAAGTAATTGTCAAAATATATTGACATCTTAATATCTAATCTTATAACAATAAATATTTGCATTCGTATGAATAAATTTTAATGACAAAATTTCGTGAGGGTTAAATAATAATGATCGTTTCTACGACACTGATAAATTTTAGTTTTGGGTAAACGATTTAGGAACAATAGTTCATGGAACATGAGCAATGAATTTTGATTCATTTTACGTGATATCGTCCGATTTACGACTGCAATTGGACAATTAATGCTATAAAAACATACAACGCCTGAATTAATTTCATACTAGCTAATTTCTGCCTGAGATTGTTGGTTAACAAAAGCTTTATATTTTATTTTTATTCATATTGTATTCAACATATTTACTTCTAAAATAGTTTACGAATTTTGTGTCGTATTCACCTTGGGTCATTTATTTACATTGGCATACTTCCTTTATGCGATTTTCTGTATTTAATAATGTTATAAACTTACCACATTCCGGTTTGGGATAGCAGATTATCTCGTGCACCACCAGGAAGTTTGAGGTTACCTTAACGACACACTTGCATTCCGAGCAGGCATCGTTAGGATGAGGGAAAATAATATTCTGGGGGAAGTGCTTGCAAGACGGCACTGCGAGAAAACATATCGATGACGTATAACAAGCCTGCATTGAATGGGCGAGAAAACGCAAGATAAGGGTTTCGTTTGCGAATTATGGGGATATGTCGCCATATAAAACACCCATGTTGATGTTTACGCAGAATCCCATAATTTTCAGATATTGAGGCAACTGCGATTGCGTGTGCAAAAACGCGGTGGTACAAAAATGTAACCCTGTGATATCCCTAAAACTATACGGATCAAAAGTGTGATCAAAGATTGAGTTGTAACTTGTCAAAGTTATAATAAGACTGAACTACCTACATATATCAATGCATATTACGAATTTTATTTTATTTGAATGGCATACTAGAATTGTTAAGTACATAACTATAATATTGTCAAAGAAAAACTAATGGTGTTAATTTTAACGTATTATTGTCTACACGTGTCCCTGTCAACTCATTTTGTATTATATATTTATTGTCATCGACTTGTATTTTTATTTATTATTTATTATTGAATTTAATTTGATATTTCGACCCTTTTTTTTAAGTTTCTAATTATGATATATGGTATATTTTAAGAATAAAAACATTTCACGCACAATAATATGCCACAAACTTTTTAGAATTGTTTGTAACGTATCTGCTCTGGTGACATAGGATTCTTGTTATACATTATTTGCAATTTTTAATATTAATTATTGAGAAAAAGTTATAGAGATTAATTTTTCATACTCACTGGGTAGCGGGATTGGGGGTAAAGTTTTCGATGCTATAAAAAATACTCTAACTTATACATAGTGTCCTTTGTAATTTAAAATTAAGCTATTTCTCGTGATAATTGTAACACTTACGTATCGGGACGATAATGTCTGTTTGAGCCGCTGTGAAGTAATGAAAATTTTGTTTTCAGTATTTGTGAAAATAATTAATAGTGTTTTCATTTTTTGAATACATAAATTACTCTAACCATCACTAACAATGTCTGATAGACACTTTATATCATTCTATGGTTCATTTTTCTGTTCTAGTAAAATAACGTAATTTTCAAATGGAATTGGAATCAATTTCAATGTAATATTTTTACGTATTCAATTATTTTTTATAATTTATGTAATTTTTTACTGCTTCTCGTTTGAATATCAATATATATTCGTGCAAATAGAAAATTGGAGCTAATTCTTACAGGCCTTAAGAGTATTAATTGATAAAATCTGTTTGATTTTAAATTAAAATAATATATATCTATATACATCAATATAAATATTTTACACGCACGTATAAAGCTATCTATGCACCTCTGATTTTTTTTGACGCGGACCGAGTTTTGTTAACCACTTAGGGCTCTTACAGGTTCAACTGATTAAAGGGGACCAGCGCAGAAGGCGCCTGGCCCTCGTAATGATCTGAATTTGTACACAAATTATAAAATCAATATTTACATAGAAATACTAAACCATCTTCCGCTCGCAGTGATTCGCTGGGTTTGCAGATAGGTTGCTTGTCGGAGTGATTTCCGCAATGTAACGTCTCTAAAGAACAATCGACGCATAGGTAATAATTTTGCAACTTACAACAGAAATAGCCAGCACGATGCATATAAACAAATGACCCAAAGCTACATGCCATCGAATTGCAAGTACAAATCAAAACATACTTACTCAATGACCTATAAAAGTCTATGATTACAACCTATCAAAGCAAAATATTTTTTTAAAATAAACGTAGCATCCGTTCAGCAGAATTTTTTGGTAGCATTCCTTAGCCATATTCTGTTGCTGTCTTCTGCAAGCTAATGCACTGAAAATGAAATATTTGTGAAAACTCACGACATGCTGGATTGTCCTCGCATACAATTTGCACATCAGGTCGCCCGTACGAATCGAGAGTTAAGTGGCATACGCATATCTGACAAGGGTTCAATGGGCTTTCGAAGGGAGTCTCAGTGGGCAGTGGATCGCACGAAACTGCGGCAAAAACACGCTCTGTTAGTTAGTTTACAATGTTTTTGTTTCACAACAAAAACCCTAAACATTTTATGCAGATGTGCATTTTAACCAAGAATAAAATAGGTTTTAATGACGCAATAAACAGATTCCAAAATACAGTGTATAGAATTCAAAAGACAATTTGCAACGGTGCTTATATTATCTCTAAGACTTTATTCTTGCTGTGTTAGCTAATCTGTATTTATGTTCCTTAATTTAACCACCTTTTGATATCAGTAAGTTAGAAAGTGTAATAAAATTTGCAAACAATTTATTATTGTATTTTCCATTAATCAAATAAGGGTAAACTAATTCATCAAACTCACTAAAATTCGCTGCTATTATTTTACACTACTAAATTCAAAATTAACTTAGCATTGCTTGCGCATTACATGTACTAACCTTGACTTTCGGGAACCGGCACTGGAGGTGGTAGTGGCTCAGGGGCAGGAGCTATACAGCCGGCACAGCTAGCGCAGACTGGTCTTAAATAACCATATTGATTTATGCAAGCGCATACAAGACATTGGGCAGTAGGTGACCAGACATTGTGCATTTCACCTTCTCTGGTACATACCAAAACCTCCTGGCCGCCTAAAAATGTTTTCTTTGAGTACAATGATTAACAAGTATCATTTTATATTGAAATTTCTTTCATCCTACGAACAAAGCTAGATCTAAAATATACCTAACCTGGTAAATCGTACGGTAAGACATGCTCATATTGTGGGATAACTCTTGATCTTGCTCCTGCAATTAAGGTATATTTTTAATGAGAGGTTAAGAGTTTTAGTTTTTTATTACAATATGATTTAGTACGTCGTATCTCAACCGGTGGGTTGCGAACCCTAGGGGGGTTGCAGTCTGTTGAAAAATAATAAGACATCGAAATACAAATTAATTATTAAAAGTATTATTAAACAATTTAAATATTAAAAAAGAGAAATGCTAATCTAGTATAAAGTCTCGTTACCTGCTAACGCCTTAGCAAAAGCGCCCGCTTCTCCATCTACAACATACGTAAAAATAACATTAACGTTTTTAATTATTTTATCAATTGTATTGTATTCTCTTTGCGCCAGTAAAATTTATGTGTCGAATATCGTTTTTTCTGGAGAAGATTTAAGGAATAAATTATTGTACTCTTAACTTACAAGATGAACCCCAAGCTTGTGCTTGAGCTTGTGCTTGAGCTTGAGCTTGAGCTTGAGCCTGAGCTTGAGCTTGAGCTTGTGCTTCAGCTTGTGCCCACGATGGGCCGTACGGTCCCTGTATTTGAGCCTGGCTATGTGCTTGTGATACTGCTTGACCCAAGCCTAATGACTGCGATTGGGAATTCGCTTGAGCCTGTGCCAGTGATTGCGCGAGTCCTGGAAGATAACCGATGCCGCCCACTCCAATCGGTTGAGTTTGTGCTTGAGCTTGAGCTTGAGCATTTGCTTCAGCAGCACTCAAACCTACCGACGGATATCCATTATATAAAAATGGTACTGTCTGCGACTGCCCCTGGGCAAGAGCTTGAGCGACGGCGTCTGCAGAGCTATATCCTTGGCCAAGATTAGACTCTCCTAGCGCCTGAGCGATTGCATTTGCTTCTGCACTAGAACCTTGACCGACATAACCGTTGTAACCGCCGCCTTGAGCCTGTGCTAAAGCTTCTGCATTGGCGTAACCAGATCCCAATGAGTAAGGTGACTGCCCACTAGCAAAAGCATCAGCCAATGCTTGGGACTGGGCATAAGCCGAACCTGAATTGCCAGGATGATATGGCGAATAAGGTGATTGGTACCCGCCATTCGCATTAGCCAATGCTTCAGCAATAGATTGACTGGAACCAGAACCAGCAGCCAAAGCCTGAGCGTGAGCATTGGCGTCGGCTGAAGCACTACTGTATCCTGCTTGTGGACCGTATAACCCAGATAATAAAGAGTTTGCACCGGAATCAGCATGAGCATATCCTTCAGCATTAGAAATACCGGAACCATAACCCGGAAGATGGCCATATCCTAGTCCCGCTGCGTTAGCTGTAGCGCGTGCAGTGGCATACGACGATCTTTCTTCTGGACTTAATTCATCGTAATCAACCTTATTAAAACTTGGCTCCACTGCAAGTGTATCGCTTAGATCGTCTATGAGTTCGTTTGGTCCACCTGCGTAAAAAATATTAATAAATGTTTTTTTCACTGATCGTACTACGTTAAAACTAACTTTTTAATATGATTTCTATTATCTTTTAAAGTCCCCTTTCTTTTATTCTCATCTATGTATATTGATGGACATAGTTTATATTTCTTGATTTTGTCGAGTTTAAAATTTTTTAAATCTTTTTAAATTTTTCTTCAATAACTCAATTGAGCACATATTGGGTGACTTTAATATTTGTTCGTAAGGTAAAGAAAATACTGCGTAGTTATTGATTCCTTTGGATTGTTCCGCTACTTTAATCAAATGTTCGCTTGAATAATTTTATTGAGAATTAAGAGAATTTGAAGATATACGTAGGTAACTCTAAAAATTAATAGAACTAGCCAGTTAGAAACATTTCCAATGAAAGCTTCTTTTAAATTTCGATTATAGAACTCTTTGGTAAACTAATGTGATATATTGCATAAATTCGTCATTTGTTTTTGTAAATTGGTACCAATTCCAAAAGTCTTGTGTAACAAGACATAATTAGATCAATCATCATAATTAATTAACCCTAGAAAATTTTCGATCCATGATTTATAACGACTTTCGTTGTGTTGACGGAAGGAGTTGACTTGAATACTTCATGTGATGTCGTCACAAGTGATGAAAGTTGGATATATTGCTACAAATTTAAAACCAAAATACAATCTTTTCAGTGGATGTTTTCTTTTGAGAATCAGCCAACTAAGGAAAAGAAAGAAAAAAGTCAAGTAAAATAGATGATTGCCACGTTTTTTTTGGTAGGAAACGTCATTTCGCTACAGTTTTACTGGAAGATGAAAAGACAGTTAATGTAGACTGGTACGTTAACTGTTGTTTGCCCATTCTCTTGAAAAATGTTCGACAGCAGTGCCCTCGTAGTAGGATCCTCCTTCACTGCGACAAAACGAACAATTGAATCTTTGACTATGGCAGGATTGACTCATTATCTAGATAATGAGTCATCCGCCATATAGTACCAACCTGTCGCTCTGCGACTTTCATTTATTGCCAAAGAACCAAGGATAAATTTCGAGGTATTAGCTTTACGAGTCCTGAAAATGCGGTCAGTGCGTTCGCAAATGCTATAGAAGAAGAAGGGAGAATGGGCCCACTGTTTTTCTCAGTGATGCCATCGAATGCAAAGATGTATAGACAGGAACGGAAAGTAATTCGAAAAGTATTGCCAATTTTCTACACTAAACCGGTTTTTTTTCAAAAGAATTTCAGTGCGACCCGCATCTTTTGGTTTTTTATTAATTTTATTGTTTAAAAAATTAGCGCGTAAATTGCCTATTTAGTAAATTATTTCCGAGGTACTTTGGGGTGTTAACGAATTAAAATACTTGACAAATTGACATCTTATGTAATGCTAAGAAACTTTAATGTATAAAATAACTGTTAAATTAAAATTAAAAAAATTAAACCTCACGTAATCTTACTGTTAGTAGCTACATTTTTATGAAGACTATTTAATATTTTTATACATCTTACGATTAATTAATGTAAGCAAGAGATACTGAAAGTATATGTATAATGCTATTTAAATATTTATTCTCTTACCATGCCTGAGATCGTGCGAGAGTAAATTTTGACCTGTTATTCCGGATAACAGGAAGGCAAGGAAGCAGAAGCTTCCGAATGCGCCCCCCTGCATCTCAATTATATATTTTCCACTTTTTTTTGTATAAAACCCTACCGAATGAATACCTTAAACTATGATCCTCAACTGCAAAATCGATATTTCACACAGTCTATATAAATACGCATTGGATAACCATCCGTGCAAATTGGTGGTCATATTGATTTATTGATATTGCATGATATATTAAAGTTTTGATTCGTAGATGATTCGCAACGGTTGTACTTGATTGGTTCCATCAGGTTAATTTGATGCAGTCTACATGAGTTTAATTAATTTCTCAATTATTTAAAATTAATAAATTGACGTAAAGGATAAAGGATCTAAAGGGATAAATTATAAAACATTTATTTTATATCCCACTAAATTTATTGTAATAATATAAAGCGTGCTTAATTGTCGGTTTTAATTTGCTGAACTTATTTAATATGTTGTTATTATGCTATAAATCCATAGACTTTGCCGTTGTCGAAGAGAGATCATTTTGGTTGTTGATAATCTGTAACAAAAAATTTACATTGAATTACTTTGAATTCTAAACTTCTTTCTGTTTCCTTCTCTTAATTCAGGTTTTAAAGAATAAAAAATCATAGTTACCTGAAGGATGTACATATGTCTTTATTGATGATATTATGCTACCATCACCAGTTTTGACATACTGGAGAACAGCTCTCTCTTTTTCCTCAATACTTCCCCGGTTTTAAATGCTGATGTTAATCCTTGAGCTTGGGACTGAGCTTGAGAGCCACCATAACCACCCCATCCGTTAAGACCTTGGGCCTGTGCCTGTGATTGGGCTTGCGAAAGAGCTTCTCCGCCATAACCACCTAAGCCGGCTAGAGTCTGAGCTTGGGATTGAGCTTGAGATTGCCCACCAGACAATCCGCCTAGCAAGCCTCCATAACCTCCGTTGGCAGCATTCGCCGCAGCATTCGCATCAGCATTGGACCATCCACCTAATCCATAGCCTCCATAACCTCCTGTAGCGGCGTTTGCTGCAGCGTTTGCGTCAGCATTAGAATATCCTCCAAGTCCTCCATATCCTCCAGTTGCCGCATTGGCAGCCGCATTTGCGTCAGCGTTAGACCAACCACCTAGTCCATAGCCTCCAGAACCACCATTTGCTGCATATGATGCAT